>JACCGJ010001617.1:55856-78927 GCA_013407085.1 Atriophallophorus winterbourni
ATACCATAATTGTTGAATTTTCTCAAATATCTATTCTTCCTATTAATTCTCGGAAGATTGCTTTTTGCTGAGTTTATTGCTTTTTCTGAATTATTGGCTCTAAGTAAATGAAGTAGTTCGGATCTGACATTCAGAGTTCGAGCATATTTTCGTTGAACGATTATCCGCTAACTGAAGCTTAGCAGTGATTCGGATATTATCTTAATTGTTTTTAATTATTTGGAAGTGAAACAGGCAAAACACAACCATTCATTAATTTGTTTGCGGTTTTGCTTGACATGAAGCGATGAGATTTCTGAACCATAAACTAGAGACTTCACTAACACTACCATTTAATATCAGTGTATATGAACGATATAGTAGAGATTTTTGGATGCAACTTGATACTATTTGCCGATGATATTAAAATTTGGAAACGTGTCAGGTCTGTTAATGACTGTATGGCATTACAACGGGATCTAAGCATCTTATTTCGTTGGTCCCAGTTAAATGAGTTACCATTAAACCTTGCGAAATGTAAAATTCTGCAGCTTGGAAAATCTCTGCACCACACGTATCAGCTTGGCGCGCAAGATCTCGTCTGGACCACAGCAGAAAAAGATCTGGGTATCTGGGTTTCGTTTAACCTTAAGCCTGGACAGCATTGCCGGATGGTGTACAATAAAGCTTGCTGTATCTTGAGTCTTCTCAAAAAAATATTCCGGATTTTTACGCCTGAAACCCTACCCCGGGTAATTAACACGTATATACATTATGTTATTGAATATACCGTCCAAGAATATTATCACTGGTGTGTTTTGGAACATCTGAATTTCCACATCTGGGTGCAGTCAAAACCTTGACCGTCAAGCGGTCGATCTCACCAGTGACTGGCAATCCGTATACCATTTGGAAACTTTTTATCGCTGCATATTTTACATCGAACGTCGCGGGTTCTCTTAGCATCCGATTCGCTCGCAGTATATTTACATTGTCTTCTGGTTTGTAGAATCCCAATTTTTCAAGTAATTTCTAATAACAAGGAAAGAATCAGTTTATAGTAATACTAGGAAATCTATTCTATATGTTTGTTATTAATGCAATGCGATTAATGATCATCGTGTTACGCATTCTTACGTTCCTTACTTCTTAGTTGTCAACAAAATATTAAGGAGTATTCATGCTTAAGAGGTTTCGTTTTCTGTAGTTTACTTGAATTTGTTCTCCGATCTTGTTGAATTTGCGTCGGATGTTTCGTTGCCAGACTAGGCAACATCTTCAGCGATTGTTAGCAAATTGACTGCTCAATGGCACTGACGATGGCATTTGGCCGGTTCTTCGTCTCAGTCGCATCCGTGCGTAGATGTCGTCTAAGCTCACGTGTTCGTTGATCGATCGTTCACCGGAGTGCCAGGCTTCGATGAACTCTGGTGCTGCTTTGTTATTTGCTCGACCCAAGAAGTGGCAGTTATGCCAGTCCATCTCGTGGTTTTTGTTGTCGACGTGAGTTGATATAAGAGACTTGATGTCGTGACGTCGTACGAATAGTTGATGCTCATGGATTAGAGTTTTTAGTTTTCGACCGGTTTGCCCGATGTAGTGTTTGTCACAGTGCGTGCACTGTATTTTGTACACTCCGTTTGCGTTTTCATCTTTGGGTATTGCATCTTTCACTTTTGTGAGCACGTTACGTAGGGTTGCTGTTGGTTTGTGGGCGATAAAAATACCATGAGGTCGTAGTAGTCTTGATGTCATTTCCGAGATGTCTTTGACGTACGGTAACGCCGCCCGTAGCATAACATCAGTCTGGTCTCGCCTAGGGCGTGTCGTTAGGCATCTGCGGATAAAGTTCTTCGGATAAGAGTTTTTCTGGAATAGCTTGTGTAGATATTGTTCTTCCTCTTTTTGCAGTGTGAGCGTGCTGCAGTGTGTTCTAGCGCGTTGAAACAACGTTCGAACGCAGCTTTTCGTGTGTGCTGTTGGTGATTACTTTTGAAGTTCCAGGTTTGGTCCGTGTGGCTCGGCTTTCTGTAGACATTGGTCTGTAGTTCGCCGTTACTCAGTCTGGTAACTTGCACGTCTAAGAATGGTAATTGACCGCTTGTTTCTTTTTCCATTGTGAACTGTATACAATTGAATACGCAGTTGAGTAATCGTGAAGTTTCCTCAAGTCTTGATCGTTTAATAATCACTAAGGTATCGTCCACGTAGCGTACCCATAGGGTGGGTTGTATCAATGGTAAAGAGATCTGCTCCAGCCTTTGCACTACGATTTCAGCGATTAGTCCTGAGATTGGTGATCCCATTTGGGTGTCTCTTACTTGCTCGTAAGCTTGTCCGGTGAAGGTGAATTGCGTTGTAAGGCATAAGTCGAGCAATTCCAATGAGTCTTCTTTGTTAAGTCTTTCTCCATCGGCCATCATTCGTTCATTCAATAGTGATGCCACAGTTGCTTCGCTAGTGTGGTGTCGATCGAGGTAAAGAGTGCGACAACATCGAATGAGACCATAATTTCGTCATCTTGGAACTTGGTTCCTTTGATCTTTTGTAGAAATTCGTCGGCTCATTGAATTGAGTGTTCTGACCCATGGGCAAGGTATAGTGGTCTTCTTCTCAATTCTTTGGATAGCTTGTATGAGGGTGCTCCTGGTAGCGATACGATTGGTCGAAGTGGTATACCTTCTTTGTGGATTTTCGGGAGTCCGTAAAACCTGGGTGTCGTAGAATCTTTCGGTTTCATACGAAAGTATTCTTCCTCTGCGAGGCACCCCAATGTCTTCAATTTTTGCAGAGTATTTATGATTTTTCGTTCTATTTTTTCTGTTGTAGCTGATGCAATTTTCTGATAAGTCAGGGTGTCCTGCAGAAGTTGTTCTGCTTTCGCAATATATTCGGTTCTGTTCATTACGACTGTCATCCGACCTTTGTCTGCTGGTAGAATTCCAATTTGTTTGTCTTGCTTTATTTTATTCAGGGCGTGACGTTCTTCTTCGTCCAAAGTGTTCGGCATGATGTTGTTTGCTTCCATCATGGGTACGATTTTCTGTCGGCATTCAATCTGGGTTTCCGGTGTTATTTCGTTTTCTTCAATGTTTAAGGAACATAATTTACTGCAACTAGTAACTCTGAACCGAGGAAAATTTAATTCTAGTTTTAGAATTTTCTGTCAATGAGTCAATGATGATTTACATCCAGGTTCTTCTTAATGTTCCAATATTTATCGACAGAACATCTGAAGGAAGCATTAGTTATGCTGGTTAGTAAACGTGATGGATTCATTAGAGCTGCAAAATTCGATCCAATCTTTGTTTACAAGTGCCAGATTGATCGAATAAAAGACTAAGATTTGAGTCTTACTTACGGCAGTTTAACTCATTGGTCTCAACTCAAAATTGCTTGAAAGGTTGTTATGACGATTCAAAAATCAAATTTCTCTCATTATTGTGATGAGACCAATCTGCATGGTGAAGAAGTAATCTTAGATGCATTATCCCTGAAGCTGTATGAACCTATTAACTCTCCCTCGAAATGCAAATAATTTACGAAACAAACGATGTCTTTATTGGCAACTCTTTCCGTTCATTTGGTTCCTACTTTTATTTACAGGTTGCATAGTAACCCAAATGCAAGATGTCCTTAAGTTCCAACCGGCTTATAATTGTTTGCTTTTCTCGTTATGTTCCTTTTCTCTGGCTACGTGTATGATTGTACCTAAAGAGCATTGAGATGAAATTGTCTACTTGTTATCAAAACGATTGATCTGCTTAGTACAGAAATAATTCAAAATATAATGGTTTAGCGATGGATTGTATTGCGCAATTGAGAGACTGGATCAAAGTTTTTGAGATATTTAATATCTGCGAACTTTCATATGTTTCCTATGAAACTACACGTTTAACATTGCAATATATTAATCAATATAACGCTAATGCACCTTCTTAAAATCGCAAGCATCCCTTATGTTAAATATGCGTTAAATTTCTCAATGGACTCCGAGCATATGCGGTACTCCAGTGAGTATCACTGTTTATCCGGGTTCTGCGTGATTTCTGTTCATAAGATAATGAAAACAACAGCTTTTATCGTCTCAACTTGAGCTTTCCAGAAATAATCTTGTCTTCTTGTGAATTTCGAAGAGATTTCGTACTTCTTTTACAAACATTTTCGTACTAGTGTTGTGGAATAACCAAGATGGACATTCTGTTTTTAACTTTTAAACCCTCGTGTGTGATGATTTTGGAATAGCATGGTTATGATCAGTAGATTTATGCAGAGAGAGAATATGTTTTCATCCGTTATCTGTCAACCCTCGATTAAATACTAAAGAACTCACTACAAAACAATGCGTTTCGTTTACACAATTAGCTGTTAGTCGCTCCAGTAAAATTCTCCTTGAAATAGGAGCAGTAACCATACGATCAATAAGCTCAAACTTGTTCACTAATGCTGTCACCAAAGCACATACCATTTAACCCTTTGTCTACGGTAATTGATATAGGTATTTTATGTCATTTGGCTCAATTATGGCATGAATAAAATACATGATTAATTTTTATGGACATACGACGCCTGACAAGTGCAATCCAAAGGTGACTGAAGGTACCGACAGGAGCTACTGAGCAATCGACTGCTTGTTTGAGGTGGTAACTTGAGTTACCGTCAGTAGAAAAAGGTTAAAGTTAACCACGCTTGCCGTCTATGTTATTTTATTCCAACTTCATATTCGTTTCTTACCTAAACATAAAATTCCATTGACAAACAATACGAATATCGATTTGGCCCACCTACTCTGTTTTCGCTTCAGAAACACACTTTGGATTTGAATTCGCTGGCTAACATTGAATCACGCGTTTTCTCTATCAAAATACGATCGCCATTTATCACATTTGAAAACTGAGATCAACTTGCCAAAAATGAGAAAGGTTTAAAAGGAATCAGCTCCACAATTCGGCTTATGTAGCGAATCGATCGTTTTAACAATCACTGGAAAACTTATTTAGCAAGGGGAAATTCGCACAGTTAAAAGGAAATGCCTTTAGGTTTATTCGTAGCCCCGCGTAATTTAAGCGAGATTTAGGAAAAAAACTGATTTAAGTAACGAAAGAGGTGAATATGGACAGTTGTTGTTGCATCGGGGTTTTATGACGAGTCGGCAGTCAAATATTACAGACTGCATGTCACTTCTGTACATCGTTGTAAAATCACAATTCCCATCGTCACCTTGATGACTATTCTCGACAGCATTATAATCGTTGTAATATTATGCATATTATGCGCTAAAGGCTAAGTCAGACGAATCCTGATCTTACTGTCCCTACTTGATGAATGCAAACAGCACGAAATCGGACGTGGTTTGCATTGTTTTTTATACCAATGGATTTCACCGTATACACATGTGCACTTTGTCATTGTGTCAATGAACGGGTTGTTTTCGGATGCCTTACTAAGCTTTGTGCACCACATCAGCACTGTTTCAAGTCATACAGATACTGGTCGTTTATTGCCTAAGTGATGATTGCAAAGCGAATTATGACCATGTTGATGAATATGGTACATAATAGATTTATCAAAAAATGTTCTTTGTGATATGAAGGACCTGACTGTTAACAATCTTAAAGTTGCAGAGGAACTTAGTAATTATTTGCGCACTTTGCATTTCGTTCATTGAAAGAAATTTCTTACACTTCCGGGTCGCCCTTTGTTATCGTTGTGTGAAACCTTTTATCAATATGGTCTTCTATGTGTGAATCCTAGCAATCACTGCGTTGGTACCATGCTCCATGCATTTGGAATATGTTAACGTGATTTTGACAGTTTCATTTTGTGCATACTATCTGAATTTTCTCGCATATCAATAAAACTCGTACTCTTCGCAACTCGACAAGTTTCCTACTGCTGGGACTCACTTGTTCGGTGTATTACGATCAAGCATACCACGAAGCCCAGGTGTAATGATAGACAAAGTTTGAATTTGGAAATCACTGTCGGGCTAACGCTGGTTCAAAACTTAGCAACAATGTTTACCATTCTAAGGAACATGTATCTCGATCAAGAAATCCAGCGTTATAAGTGTGAAGCATTCAAAGCCCCCGTCGGTTATTTTTGTCAAAAAGACACAACCCAAGAGCCCGAATTAATGTCCAATACTTGCTACGGGGAGAATACTCAATATAAGGAAACGACTCGAGACTTGGTATTAAACGACGCAAACTTTCGATGAATACATGCGACGAACGAGTGAGAGGCTGCTTGTTCTGTGTGCTGAACAGAATCACGACAATCATAAAGCTAACAAAATAGACACTGGAAAATATGGTACCAAGGCTGTAAACATCAAGACACTTTGTTTTCTCGGGAATATATTTTGATGACGTATTCTATATTGGTGACGAAACATATTTAGCCCAATTTGCCATCACGCTGAATACAGATAAATGAAGACATAATTCACCATGAGCAAGTTTTTTAACGTAAGTTATGTTTTTAGCATGTACAAACATTTTTGGCACACACTCCAGAGCTGATTTCCTGTTTTTTCGCTCATCAGGTAGAACCAATACGATCACGATCCACATGCCTCGAAGTATTTCCCGTTGGAATAGTGAACATGATTTGCGTTTGTTCATGCGCTTACATTTCACCATAAATATATAATAAAATATCCTATCTATAATCATTTATATTTGTACGTATGTTTAACATCTTATTAGAAATTTCACCTACATACATAAGAAAAAATGAGTCTTCACAACTCAAAATATAATGTCACGGGTATGACATCAAGACGTGATGGAATAATTGAAATAGTCAAAATTAGACTAAAGAATTCTTTAGATTTCGACTTCAGTATCTGGCAAAACATATTAGTATATCATACTAAGCAACAATCAAGGATGCTATACAATGGATTTGGAATAATTTTCAAATGAAGTTTATGATACGTTTATGTTGTGAATAATGCAACGCAGTGGGTTGCCTCAGCTTATACATTCACCCCTTCCGTCGATTGTTTTATCAACAAGTTATCAACTGACACACGTCATGATAAGAAGCAGAGAGCAAGTTTATAAAATGAAGTAATTCTAGCAAAAATATTGTTACTAATGTAATTCGTTGCTCACATCCCCGCATGTACTAATATTCCGCTTTTACTTACCATTGCATCGTCCATACTGAGTTTCAATTCTTTCGGAACGGGTTTTGGCTCGCATTCTTTCAAAAAATTACCAAAGATGATTAGAAGGAAAAAGCTTTCAATCTGCATCTGTACGTGTTGGTTGTGTCAGGCTCGACTGCATTCAACTGGCATACAGCCTTAATATTTATGTACACACATTCAAATTCCACCGATTGAAACGTTGCTTACAATTGCTCTCTGGTCACTATGAAGAAGAAATCATTTCAGTTTTGCATACAAATTTGATAACAACAACTTAGATTAATACAATGAAGGGGTAGAATGAAAATCTATGAAAATAAGTGCACGTAACAGTATTCCATCACGTATTTCAACTAATCATTTATTTTGAGGAATGTGTTTCGTTAATGCCGGTGTGTAGAACACTTCAAATCATTCAATACAGCTTCATAAAACCAAAGGTTGTTCACGAAAAATAATATTGTGATGGACATTATATTAAGCTCCCTCTCTCATATGCTATACGTGATGCTTCGAATTCTGTTGAAAAATCTGTTTAATCCTTGACGAATAAAAAATTTCAACCTAGCTATCAAACGTAAAACATACTTGCCCATATCGACAGCTACTGTTTGTTCGAAAACGTCAATGGCTTCAGATTGTACTAGGTGATTAGGTATACTCTTCCACAATTGCACGTTGCGAATTTGTGAGAGTTTAACCTGCTATGCTGTTGGTAAAGTTTAGACGGATGACCACTTAGATGTGTTTTGTGGGGAAAATATAACAAATGTTGTATTTCATAATTCACTGTCCAAATAAAGATTAGTGCTCTTTGATGTCGTCTGTATTGTGCTGAATGCATTTTCAATCGTCTAACACATGCTTCAAACGGATAATTAACAAGCCCAAGCTCCATCTTTGTCGCACTGGGTTGTGAATTTTCAAATAGATGAATAGCTTTTTTCAACCAAGAATCGAGATTTATAGTAAAAAAGCAAATAGTTGTACAATACCATAGGATAAATATGTATGGAAAGTTCAACAAACCGTTACTTTAATGTTTACTTTCATGTGCTTCAAATGAGAAGCAAAAGTAACTCCAATTTTGACATGGAGGGAAGAAATCTCCAACGGAAATATATGTTTGGGTATATCTGTTATGCCAACTATGTGTGTACAAAGGAATCACTATGGGGTTTCAGTAAACTCGGCCACAACTACGTATTATTCAACATAAATGATCATAACGTTTCCTTGAATAACATTTCATTTGATGAGGAAACAATTTCTGGCGTTAAGCTGTTCCACGAAAAAACATACACGGACAGCGTAAAATTTGCAGCGACCGTTTAATCGGGAATGTGAGATTTGATGGGCCAGGTTTTGACTGCGGGTCGGGAGATTGGAACCAAATGTAAAAAGGTGTTTGAGTGGGTGGGACACCTATGGATTATTTAATATGTCAGCATTAGATCGGCTCGGATGCGTCTACGCTCGAGGGTGCACAATCAATGTCTAGTCAGTCGCTGCAATGCAGTAATAATTTTATTTGCCTTATAATAAATCCTTTCGAGGAGCGATATGTCTTTTCCCATTCATATTGTCCAAGCTTGTACTGTATAGTTCACAACTGGATGTATGTATGTATTGAGTATCTTTAACAATGAGTGCGGATACGTTCGAAATTTTGTGTGATATACTCCACTCAAGCGTGTGACTGCCAAGTATGTATGAAAAAGGGAAGGGTTTCCAAACATGCAATATTTCGCAATTGCGCAGATTGTAGGGCATCTTGTTTCGAATTGACAACAGGTGCAGCTTATTTAAGTCTGCTTGTAAAACATGGCAATCCTCAACAGTGTTGACCTTTGTCAAAATCTTTACATCTTCGGCGAAAAGAATAAGTTTACATCTCACAAGTTTCGGTAGATCATTTATATATATTAACAACAGTACTGGACCGAGTACTAAACCCTGTGAGTCACCCATCGTAGCTTCGATAGTAAGGTAATTTTCGCCATCTATTCCGACTTTCTCTTTACGTTCAGACAGGTAACTTGCAAACCAGTTTAGTAGACTTCCAGTGACACCATCAAGGATCTCATGCTGTTATAGAATGTTCGATATGAGGGCGGATGTGGGCCGAAATCAATTTACAGATTTTATTAGTGTTAAACCAAGATAGGATTTTCTAAGAAAACTCAAGGTGCTCTCAACTTAGCTTTGCAGCGAGCCGACATTTTATAGTCTGTCCTAAGTCTGTTGTTGGCTGTGGAGCTTATCTTGCGTCCAAACTCTGCGTCATCTACGAAACTACTCATTCGTGACTTTAATGGTCTTTGGTGCGAAATGCATTCATTATTCTGCAGCTGAAGATGACATCTAATTGAATTCACCTACAAACGAGGAAACTTTAATCAATTCTAGACATTCGCTGCTCATACGACTTTTTATATATATTAAGTTCACTTACTATTTGACTGTTTCCTGCAAAGTGCACATATGTAACGCGTGGTTGAGCTCCAACAACTTCGGATATATCGTTCATACTTCTCATCCAATCGGTATGATATCAATCTATTCATCCAAAATGTTGCCATGATGGATCTACTGATACAAGAATAACAAATCTACGATGTGTCTATCTTCATGTTCATCACCAGTGGATTTTCTGTTGCTTGTTCGTTTATTTGAATCACTCTAGTGTTTCTGTAGTTAGATCAAGATATCAGTTTTTACCATTAACAGGAAGTACTCGGAGAAATATTCAACGTGCAATCAAAGTTATGCTTATAATTTGAACCGAAGATTGAGAATTTGTGGCTAAATCCAGTGAAGGAATATTCTTAGACATCGACTCTTCGCGCAAATACCACGCATTAGCACACCAACCAAAATGTGACGTTACAAATATCTCCATTTGCAAGCATTTCTGTCAAAAACCCGACGACCGGTTTCCTTTGGTTTGTACTAATCAAGTATAGACAGAAGGGTGAAGATCCTCGTGCATTTAAAAAGTGGAGAAATTGTAAACAAGACATGAACTTGTAAGCCACTGCTGGATAGGGTTGGTAAAATTAAACAATTCAATCACACCTTCTCACGGGGGGTACGGACAGTTGCTCCTTGACAATTGCTCTCCGACAGTTGCTCCTTGACAATTGCTCCTCTGACAATTGCTCCTTGACAAATTACTCCTCGGACAGTTGCTCCTTGGACATTTGCTCCTTGACCAATTGCTCCTCGACCAATTGCTCCTTGTACAAGTGAACTGAGCCGGAAGCAAGTTAACGGATGGTACTGACCCACAAACGCCTAGTGATGAGGTTCAATCTGAATGTCATGCGATAGCTCCAAAAAACTTGAGTATTCCGACTCTAACCGAGTCCGCCCTCTAATAACTTTTCATGATTTGAACATCACAAACTTTATAAGATGTTTGTATACAAATGCACAAAGCCTTCCGAACAAATTAGCTGAGCTAACCGAGATATGTTCGCGCTACTCACCTGACATTATCGCCATTACAGAAACATGGTATTCTTCCCAATTGATTGAATCGGAGATATCAATTCCAAATATGAATTTGATAAGGAACGATCGAGAGAGAAGCGGCTTCTTTGCCAACAGAACGGACACTTAAGAGACAAATACAAAGAACCCGGAACCGCAATGGTTGGGTCCCACCACTGCCTGCAAGTCTGGAAGATCTGAATATTCCTGATGACAAGACCTTTGATGATTTAGAGCTGTTTCTTCTGCACGACTCTGGACCTGGCTCTCAGCGCATTCTGATTTTCTCAACTCACGAAAATCTGATGATATTGTCTGAAAGTCAACACTGGTTTGCCGATGGAACATTTAAAATGGCGCCCAGCTTATTCCATCAATTGTACACAATACACTGTTGCTGCCAAGGACTCATGATGCCGGTGGTGTTTGCACTGCTGCCTGGAGAAACAACGGCAGTATATCGTCGGGTTCTACAGGTGCACAATCCCATTATCTTAATCAGCATGATAAGCGTTAGGGTTATTTTCATCATTTTCATTATTTTAATGACATTTTCCACCCCTTACTGACACATATGCGTTTTTATGCTTTTATCTTTTTTTCTTTTTTTTAAACAGGCTCTCAGAGAGCTGCAGCCAAACCTTGCACCGACGACCTTGATGTGTGACTTTGAAAATGCTGCCATCCGTGCTTTTGAACAGGAGTTTTCTGGCCTTGTAGTGACAAGCTGCTTCTTTCATCTGGATCAGTGCTGCTGGAGGAAGTGTCAGCAACTTGGATTAGCGACCACCTATGCTGAAGAGGATGGTCTTTCTGCATGTTGGATTCGGTGTCTTCCTGCGCTTGCATTTCTTCCCCGTGACCAAGTTGTTGGGGCATTTGAAACTCTGACAGAAAATCAAGGTTTCGTCACATGCATGGCAGAGAAGGGAGGCGAGGCATTTGTTGACTATTTTGAAGACACCTGGATCGGGAGGCCAACAAGACGGCAAGGAGCTGAACGCCGTGCCCCCATGTTTCCCATCGAACTGTGGAACCAGTACGAACGCACCATGTCAGTCATGCCACGAAGCAACAACAGTATCGAGGCCTGGCACAACAGAATGCAGTCTCTTGTGGGAGCATTCTTCCCTCATGTGTTCAGATTCATTGACAGCATCAAAAAAGAACAGATGTTAAACAAAAACACAATAACCCAGCTGTTGAGTGGTCAGCCCCCACCACCAAAAAGGAAGAAACACATCAAACTGGTAGAAAGAATTAAAAGAGTTGTTGAAGGTCAACAGGGTCGGGACACCGTGAGTGTACTGAAGAGCATTGCCTTTTGCTACAATTTGTATTCTTCTGTTGCAGAGGAAGAAGGAGAAGACAATCAAGACAGTAGTTTGGAAGATGTTTTATAACAGTGATATTTTTGTGTGCAGTTATCAGACATGAGACCAGGATTTTGTGAAAAACACTGAAAAACACATGGTTTAGTTATTGTTATTGTTATTACAGTGATCTATAGTATTTTCATCAATTTTTATTAAAATGTTCAAAGAAGAAAAAAACTTGTCTTCACTTGTATGAATTATTTTCGCCGCAATGTTAACCAATTTGATCGTGATCTAAAAGTGATGGAGCAATTGGTCAAGGAGCAATAGGGCAAAGAGCAATTGGACAAGGAGCAATTGGGCAAGGAGCAACTGTCCGAGGAGTAATTTGTCAAGGAGCAATTGTCAGAGGAGCTATTGTCGCGGAGTAATTGTCGGGGAGCAATTGTCAAGGAGCAACTGTCGTGGACCCTTCTCACGCATAGATCGAGGTAAACCTTTTATCTTCTTCTTCAAATTGCAATCAACCAGCCATTTCCCAAGGTTGCGAGAATGATGAAACAAGCGTTTACTGCTCCCAACTGATGAGCTAAAACAACGCGGAATTAATTACGATGGCGTGACGGCGAATGGAACAATAGCAGAACAAAATCCGGTTTCATCACCAAGCGGTATAATTGAGTGAGGCTTCATTTCTCGAAAATCTGTAAAAAAAAGTGATGCAAACAACTGAATGCTTTTCCCATTACATTATTTGGATGTTTCTGCTAGCGAGTGTGAACAAAGGATCAATGCTAATGTGTTAACAATTGTAAAGAATTTTCAAAATTGGCAGGATAAAAAAGAGCTTATTATACATAAAGTACATCGGTATATGCCGGAGTTTCTGCTGATTAATAACATTCTTGCGGCATTAATTTTGACTTTGCATTCTAATTAACTAATCGCTTTATTTCAATGGTAGATAAATATATTTCTTGACAATCTAACCAGAAAATTAAGAGATGTGTAATTTTATCAATTGCACTTCAAAATCTCTTAAGATTCCACATCCAATTTTCGGTAGAAATGAGCTTATAACTGTGTAACACCCCAAGATATGCGAATAAAAGCAAACAAATATTTGAAATCAAGGCGTTGTTAAATCGACAGTTTGCAGGTAGAAAGAATGACATGTGTCATATCCTTTACTATTTCCATTAAATGCTAATCCCACGAACAAAATTAAATCGATCAAATTATGTTGTTGCTCACATTCCCCGCAATTACCTACAACAACCGTTTTCTGACTGGTTAGAGTCATCGGGGTTGAAATAGCTGCTAAGTGGTAAACAAAGTGATACTCTACGCCACTGTTAAATTGTGTTCTTACAATGATCCAAACAAAGAATCACATAGTGGTTCTTGGTCGAGCACTCGAGATGATTAGTAACGACCAATGTATTCTGTTGCTCACATCCCCTGCACTTACATTCGACAACCGGTTTCTGACTGTTTGCTGTCACCGGGTTGAGACAGTAAGATTAGGCTTAGTTAGAATTGCAATAGTGGGAAAGTGCTCAAAATTTAATTTAATTTTGAAACAAGAGTAGAACACAAATCGTGCGGTTCACTTTTTCACATTTTAGCAACCACACATAGGTATGGTAGATATCATTGTCAAGTTAACAGCTAAACTGCTCATTCATAGACTTATTCAAAGATGATATGTTGGTCAAAAGCTATGCCTTACAATACCAACAAAAATTTTCATCCTACTGGATGGTAAAAATTCAAAAAATATGGTTCAATATTATGGTCAAACGAGAAAACATACTTGGCCATACGGACATCTAGTGATTTTATAAAAACGTCAATGGTATAGATTAGTGTTAGTACACATATTATGGTTATAATTGAAACACGAAAAAATTCATTCAAAATATACTAAGCTTTAGACTTTATATAAGATACGTATGTTGTATGTTAATTATATTTACGCGTTTTGCATAAAAATGATGTCATCTTTTGAAACCGAGGTCTTTCAAATAATTTTATCTTGACTTTTTGATTGATTAAATCTAAGCTGTCGCTAGAAAGCTAGAAGAAAAATATTGACATCGCTTCCCAAACTAAAGTTAACGAGAGGTAAATAAACCTTTACTTCTAATGACCTAATTCACCTATAACATAGCACGGTTCGAAAAGAAGAATAATGTCTTTAAATTTATCCTTGGGACGAAATAACGAGCAAAAACATAAAACGCTGTTGCGTTTGAGCTGAGATTGGTTAGCGAATTTTTGATAAGTGAAAAACCTTGTTAGCATGCGGCGCTCCCAGCTCAGTACTTATGAAAATCTAGACAAAATGTTACCTGCGCGGTACAAATGTGCTGCAAGATTTCACATCTGTACAGCAGTGTTCGAAGCCACTGTTCATAAGGGATATATGAAGGCTGACCGGATTAAATTTATGACTGCAACAAATCCATTCTTATATCACTGATCTGAGCGATTCGCAAATTTACCTGGGTAAGTCATTCAAGTGAAAATAATAGTACGAGAAGCGAAATGGAGAGCGTGGCAGCTTCATCTTGTGAGTAGCATGATCAATGGCTTCAATGGCATCATTAGTTTAAATGCACCTTCTGTGTTGCGGTACCTTTTGACGAATATCAATTTTACAAGAATGAGGATGAGTATCAATAAGAGGAAATTGTAGATATCTACAACCGATGGACGCATTGAAATTGAGATATCATAAGTGACAAGAAACAAGAAGCCACCGATCGCCAACTAGGTAACACAAGCTGCCAAGCAGGGGAAAATACATAAGAGAAAAAAGAATAAAACTGGTGAACCTGATAACAGGCGCAGTAGTTTTAGAATTGTAAAAATCCAGAATCGGGACGCCCAATTGAACACAAATATTGTGCTAGTCTGTTCCTCATAAACCTATGCAAGTTGAGAACGCCGAAGCCTACGCTTGAGTCAGATTGATTGATGATGAGAACATGGTATAGTGCTAAAAACAGAGGTTTGAAAGCGATTCAAGTGGACGACGCCCAGTCCAATTACAGAAAAAGAATCGGTGACAGCGCTTTGTAACTACAAAATCTATCTTGAAAGTTAGCCAAGCAGTACATCGAATAAAAAGACGTCACATCGCCTAGAGGCTAGCATTTATAACTCAGCAAACAATCTACAATTATTATGTATTATTTAAAAAACGCCCGCGTATCAGATTGCTGTTCTATGTGATCGATTCTGCAAAAATGATTGATCAGCGATTGTAAACGAGCTCAGTAGCAACTGAATTTTGTACAATTGCTAGAATATCTGCTGTAAATCAGTAGCAAGGAAATTTCTGTGCTTTGTGTTGCGTCCTATTACCGGCTACATGTACAAGCCAGAAACACCACTGCATGGCATTGATTAAACTTCCGAACGGTAAGAAAACGCAAGTGCGTGCCGACATTAACAATATTCCAAAGTGGTCAGATTTGTGCAGCGAGTTAGATAATACGCTAGGTAACTACCTTCCTAATGTTTCAGCGAACAGGAACCACCGCACTAGTGAGTATAATAAACGATATAAATGAGTTTAAAATGCACTCACCCACGTTCACGAAAGACCGAAGAAAAAGCGCAAAGGGTGCCGGCAAAAGCCAATAGACTTTTCGTCAGATTTAGAATATGCCAAACATCATATTTATATTGAGCCGATATGACATTGAATGAATAAATATAAGGAGGAGGATGGTTTAGCATTTTAATTTTAATTGAATAAAAATATTTCATAACTGACTTACATGCTGTGAACTCTCTTTTACACTGATATTAATAATAAAGACCATATGTATTCTCCTGTTCTTCAGAACGGTTACTCGACGCATAAAATGACATTCGGTATAGGCATCAATATTGATTCAACCGCAATGTATGTGTAAAAGTGCAGTACATCTCTGCAGTTACTTAAATACCATGGTGAATTAATTGACCCTGATTGTTGTTGGCTTCCTTCGGTAGATTTCGGCCATGGATATACATCACAGCCGTATGTCGGTTTCGTGCATCACAGCGTTTCAGATGGCGAAACAGTCCTATTCGGGAGGAACAATCTCTTGCATAAAACCCACAGAGATGGGCAGTACTCAGCCAAACGGCGTCACTTGCACGTTGAAGGCACAATCTACGTTCAGGAATCAATAGCAGTAGCGAATCTTCCCCAGGTTGAAGATGACTCCTTTTCCTGTCATTCAGGGTCAGGCAACTGGCGTACAATGACATGGTTTATGGAACTTTACCGTGACACTGGACATGTCATCATCATCATGAACAATACTCAACGAGTAGAAAGTATCGGATGCGTTGCTGCCATGCAATCATCACCTAACAAAATCAGAAAGAATGATGAATGGTGGAACCCAAAATGAAGAAGAATCTGTAAATTAGTAAGCACAATAAGCCGAGATGAGATGCATACGCCTCGAATGAAACAAAAATAGATTATCTTTCGTCATCGAGTAGAACAAAATCAGTTAAAAAGCTTCCTTGCAACATTAGCATAGCTCAGATCGAGGTGTTCGCCGCCTCGCAGAATATGAACTCCGAAGGTTGCGGTGACAATTCCATAACAACATCAAGTACCAAATTGAATAGAAAAGGAAAAATTGTACAATTCAATCGAATGCCACTCATGGTTACGAAATTTGCGAAAGGTCATTGTGAACCCAAACACACACAGAGATGCGAGCATAAATTGTACACCCTCGGTGTCCAGTAAATTATCAAATAAGACATTTCTACCTACTGAGTCAAAATCTACTTTGAAGTCTAAAAAGGCTATTATTGGCTGCATATAAATACGGTGCAGTCCTATGATCCATCGAAGAGTGACAATATTGTCGACAGGTGGCTGCTCTTGGATTTATGTGATGGCAATCGTCAAAGAAATTCAATTCAATGTTCATGGTGAAAAGAATACAAAAATGCCACACTAACTCATCGGATATACGTGAAAAAGAATAAATAATAAACAAAGTTATACGTGTATGCCACTGTTACATAGGGTTGGTGCACGTGCATTCTCTGATGGTGCGGCATTTTCCCCGATCAGGTTTGTGCTTTCATACATACATACATACATACATACATACATACATACATACATACATACATACATACATACATACATACATACATACATACATACATACATACGAAGGAATGTTTTTAGATGACTGCGCTACTTCGATACCATAACAGATTTATTGCGTAATCCTGCGAAGATAATTGAAAAAATATGGATAATACGTGAAACACCACATTATTCGTGATGTGAAACTGTCTACACATGCGTCATCGTTTGTTGCAAGTTCCTGTTGTTTATCACCGCTAATGTTTGTCAAAGAACTTGATTGTGCATTCCATTATTAAACTACCGCAATCTCAGAACTCTTGTTTACTGGCAACTGAATATTGCTGCTTCACCGTCATCAACAACGATAGCAATTCCCGATATCACAAACAGCAGCATCATAAGCACAAGTATAAATCCATGCAAAGTACCAAGCAACATGAAGTATGAAAAGCGACTAAGCAAACGCGCGAAACAAAAGCGGGCAAGCGGAATACACAGAAAGAAAATGCAAGGAGAAGAACCTGTCCTTGTAGTTTCGCTGCAATCATTTTCGTGTTTTTTTCTTTTCATCAATTAAAATACAGCAATATTGGATAAACATTATGACACACAACAAAATAAAATGAAGTATAAATGACCGATTTGTGTGTCATACAAACGTGGCACTATCAAATCATAGTTGCTGCTTATTTTGAACGTTGTTGTAAAATCAGACAACACAATGTTGCAGAGTTTGTGGAAGGACTACCAGGTTGTCAAGAGATAGCAAATTTAGTTGATGGCTGTGCTTACAACACGATCTAATTTACCGCCAGATCACTACTAGCGCCACGATCAGTAGTCAAGAGATAGAATGGAGCTGATGCGTGCAGCTTGCGAAGAAAAGTCGTACATCTCGATTGATGTTTCACTGAGTTGATCACAGAAGAAATGCCCATGGTCGAACTGGTGGATCTGCAAGACTTAGCATGTGATTACGCACGAATTGTGCTTATGTTATAAACGCGCCAAAATCTCACGAATATTAAACGAAATGGTAGAGGAAGGTAAATGCCATAGTGAGTACGGCCGTCGGGAATACTTGTGCCGCATACTATGGAACTGGAATTTATCATATATATAGATATATATATAGATATAGATATAGAGATAAATTCCAGTTCCATAGTATGCGGCACAAGTATTCCCGACGGCCCGTACGCACTATGGCATGTACCTTCCTCTTCCATTTCGTTTATTTCGTGAGATTTTGGCGCGTTTTATAACATAAGCATAATTCGTGCCGTAATCCACAGATATATGATCTATATATATATATTATGATGTCGGCAGTTTAGCAAAACAGAATTTTATGTGAATGGTGTAATGGAAGTAATTGTTTGTGTCCGAACTACGGATCTATGATTGATATATTCATAAGGGGTATAATAAGTAACGAACAAAATGTTTATGTGAGAAAATTAGCATAATTATCCTGGCTAACTGTTTTCTCTAACCTTCTACAAATAATAATATTATAAAATTGTAAGATGGGGCCGGTCTAAACAGCGTAAAATAAATATAATTTATGGAAAGTGTCATAACTTTTGTTTGAAAGTTGGGTTTCAACACAGTTCACATAAAACTACAAAGGACTGACCTCTTCAATGGGAAACATGCTAACATCCACAAAAAATCCAGCAGTGACACAAGCCTTTAAAGTGAAATTGGCGAAACGTCAATTACGAAGAGGTCAGTCAGATAGTTATCTGACATCTGCCACGTGGCATGTGCCGATAAGTGGCTGAAAGTGAAGAAATGCATTTATGTAAAAAGTGCATTGCGGGTTATATGTTACGGAAATGCATGCAAATATCGATTTTTAAGCATTGGCATAAATCTAATGAATACCATTATGAATAACCGTATGAGGGTGGTTTTAAGATACCTGCGAGGAATAAAGCAAAACCTTGCTCAAAGATTATGCTCCATGCTCTACCCAAAATCTGCTCAGACACCCAGGTTCTATGGACTTCCGAAGATACATAAGTTAGGCATCCCCTTAAGGCCCATTGTAGACTGCATCGGATACCCAAAACACGAATTCTTTTATTAAAAACTCGTTCGATTTTGTTCGTCGCTTAAGCAACGTAACAATTGGGGAGGATGAGATCATGGTTAGTTTTGACGTAAGCTCCTTGTTTAAGAATTTTAACACTACAAGGGCTTTAGAATCAGTGAGGTAATCACTCAAATCCGATATGACCTTGAAGGATCGTACCAACTTCAGTGTACAAGAAATCATCAACGGTGTAGCAATCTGTCTAAATATGGGCCACTTCTTATTTAATAGACATCTATACAATAAAACGATGGTTTACGATGGGTTCACCCATTTCTTCAGTGCTGGCGAATATGTACATGGAGCAATTCGGAGAGATCGCTTTGAGAAACGAAGCGTTAACACGATGTCGACGCTACATTCGTCATCATAAAGCGAAACAGACTAGAAGCATTTCATAGTTATCTCAATATTTTGAATCTGAAAATCCAGTTCACAAAATAAACCGAGACTACGGAAGGGACACTTCCGTTCTTGGACTGTCTCGCGCAAAAAGGACAACGGCAAGATAAAAAAACGGTATATCGTAAGACTATCGACACGAATGCCATTTTGAGATTCACATTTGCGCATTTGTCCAATTGAACCGAGTTAAACATCCGCAACCAAAGACGGAAAAAGTTTGGCGAGCTACGGTATATCTACCGTATGTCAAAAGCGCCTCCTAAGGAATAAGTCGGATCCTGAATAACGCATGTATTAGAGTAACATATAAGGGAAGTAGAACTCTCCGCTCCGTATTAATGCAGCGCAAAGATAAGACTCCTTTAGGTTATGCGATGAACTGCATCTACAAAATAAAATTTCAAGGGTTGTGCGGGTGTTTACATTGGTCAAACGTCTATAGAACTCTGCACTAGGGTAAACGAACACAGGAAACGAGTGGGAAAGCAACCCCGCAATCCCAGTGAATATCAATCACTGATTCGGGATTTTGCCCTAGCTGGACACGTGCTAGGCACTGGACACAGCGTAGATCTTGATAACGTAAAAGTAATTAGATGGGGTGTGAAATCTTATAGGGAAAGACTTCACGCCGAGGATGTTGAAATAACAAAGATTGGGGCGAATGGGGTGAACGAGGTAGATGGGGCAGATATCTCAACAATCCGGCGTTCGGTTCTGCAGCGGATAAGGATTAACGAATATAACACCTAATGAGCACACGATAACTTAAGCAGTGTCAGCAGACGTTGTTCACACCTGTACACTTAATAAAGAATTATGGATGAACACAGCAATTAGGGTGTGATCAATTATCTTGGTCTCCTCTGTCCAGCTTAGAGAACTCAGGATTGGTCAAGAAAATGCCATTTAAACCTGAACACTGTTTGTACCGACACCCTCGGTCTGGCGAAGCTTCTGTGTTCAGAAGTGAAACGTTACGAAAATCTTGCTATAACCGATTCATTGCAAACTTTATTTTCATGATTATGGACTCCCGATTGTTCTTGAATATTTTCAAATACTAATGAATACTCGTTATAAATATAAATAAATTTGCCTCAATATAAGCTATTGGGCCAAGCAAATCAAATATCTAATCCATTGACTTTTTACGTAACTTTCAAATGAGTTGAGAATTAAATATATGCACCCCTTCCTGATATTTATCCGTATCTATCTTTCTTTCTAACACAGCATCAATATAAGCTGAACATTGCAGTCTTTTAAAATTTAAAGTAGATTTTAATTGGAAGTTAACGCTTTTCACCTTCAGTCAAGATTGGCCTTTCAAAATGTCACGTACTCACGATCAGTAAGGCATAAAATCAATTTAAGCAACGTCTCCAAACGTGCACAGCATTCTTCATGTTTGGCCAAAAAAATAACACAAGAAGCACACTGGACGCAGCCGTCACAAACTTATTGATGTCTCGGCGTAACATACCTAGCATTATGCTAGAGAAGTTAACCTCTTTCACGCATGAGCCGGAAGCAGATTGACCTGAGTGATAACACCATGGCCGCGTTAATTTGTTGTCAACTTACGCAAATGATCCTCGAGAAACTACCGTAGAGTAGTTTTCGTACGACTGGAAACAACTTGGTATTCCATACCGTTGCATAAGTGTTTATTTTCCAATAAGTGTTGGTCTACAGTGTTGGGGTTGTCCTGGAGCATGTGCTGCAAGTCGCATATAGCCCGCCACAGTTTGAGGTAGTCCGCGAAAGGCAATACAGGATACTGCAGAGAGCGCACATGATCGTTTATGAACATGAGGAACGGATACGGACTTAAGATTGAGCCCTGCAGAAATCCACTTCGAGTTGCAAATTGAGAGGATAAACAGCGGCCTAGCTTAATTCGGATGCTTTGATCACTCAGGTAACTCTTCAGACAATAGAATAATTTCCCATTGATTACCAGCGACATTAATTATTGCATGAAAAAAAAAAAAAAAAAAAAAAAAAAAAAAAAAACAAAAAAACGGGGGGAAAAAAAAAAAAACACAAAACAAAAACAACATGGGGGGACAGAAAAAAACAAAAAATCCAAAAACAACAAGCAAAAAAAAAAAGATTCCCAACAAGGTCTGTTTCCCCCCACCCAGCCCTCCTGGTTACCCCCCCCCCCACCCCCCCCCACCATTCCACCCCCACCCCCTCCCCTCCCACCCCCCCCCCCCCCTAACCCTAACCCCCACCCAACACATGACCCCCCACCCCCCCTACCCCTACTCCACCCCCCGCCTTCCACCCCCCCCCTCCCCCCCCCCGCCCCCCCCCCCATCTCCTTCCGTTGTTCGACACGGTGTCGTAACTTTTCGTTTAACTTCAGTCAACACATGAACCTACAGTTGCAACTATCGCAGCTCCCTTCCATTGATCCTGGCAAGACAATTACAATGGGTCAAACTCATGTGATGTCGAACTCATAAATAAACTTCAGTTAAGATGATGTCATATCGCAAAATCCTCGCCGGTCCATCAAGGAGCGATTCCGATACTTTAGACACGAATGACAGAAAGTGATAGGACGGTAATTGGATGCATGTGATCGAGAAGAGGTATTTTTGCTAAGGGTATTCAAACTATTTGTACATGGCGAAGCTGGTTTGACTAGCATAGTTTGTAAGTGCCTAAGCATAAAATCAGAGACGTCGCCCGCACAAATGAAATGGCACGGAAATTGAATAAAACCTGGAGTGCATCCAATGAATGATTCTATATGCATCAAATACAACAGTGAAAACCCTGAGAAATTAGGCAACATAAGTTTCCTACTCCAAAACTTGTGAAATTTATCAAAATGTCATTGTTTATCTTGACATCATGACTCACGAGCTTAAAGCGAATGCCTTGTCACAAAATTTCCGTAGTAGTTAGTCAGGACGATAGTTGAGTCAGTTCAAACGGGTGCCGTGATTATTTCATATGGTTGCACAGAATCACTTGTCACTGGATGTATTCTCTCTTCAGTAGTATGGAAGCGTTAACCTTGTTCGAGAGGATGGACTAACTATCACAAACGTGCTGTTAATATGGTAAGCCTATTATCATCATCATCAACATCATAGTCACTGTATATGGTGACTTTGAAGATCAGGTCAGGAGAAGGATCGGGAAGGCGAACCAAGCATTCTGCATGCTAAATTCGAATTCGAATTCCTCTGCACTCAGCATTAACACGAAGATCAGACTCTTCAAGGGCAACGCTCTGAGTATGTTGCTGCATGCATCGAAATGCTGGAAGACGACCGTTTCCATTGAGCGCAGAATAAACGTGTTTTAAGCTGAGTGCTTGAGAAGGATTCTACTGATTTTTGGCCACACAACATTTCGAATGAAGAGCTCCTGCGAAAAACTGGTCTGAAGGTGATATCTACCGTTGTCGAATGACGAAGGTGGAGATGGTTCGGTCATTTGCGATTTTGAGGATAAATCTCATTTGCAAA
>JACCGJ010001618.1:0-25517 GCA_013407085.1 Atriophallophorus winterbourni
ACCATATTCAGCTATCAAAATATTCCACAGCAAAGACTGCGACCAAGTTTATCCATCTTCTTTTTAATCAACCATACGAAACTTGACACCAATTCCTGAAATTGCATTTTGCCCAATAGAGATAACAACATTAATTTTCATTTGGTCCGTACTTACTCAGACAAACCATTCTTGTGGTCTTTTGTTAAATCTCTCTCATAAAACACAAATGCGAGGTCAACCATTTATACAATATCAATAGAATAACAGTTTCAACTGTTGTATACACGCATTATCTAACCGCATTATGCAATTGTGGAGCATTTTGCCTACGCGGGTGGTTTTATCCTTTAACGTTGACACTTTAAAAATCACTAGATATACGTGTGTTTTCGCTTTTGATAATATCCTTGGACAAAAGTTTATGTTTATTGTTACCATCCCATCCGAAGTATATTATTTTAGGACATGTAAAGCATGGTTTTTTAGCCTCAAACATTCTATGAATAAATCAACTATTAATAAATTTATAACAGTTTCTAGCGCGAAGTTATCCGCGATGGTTAAACTCAGATTTTGGAATTGTCGTATCAGATAAAGCTAACCGTTTTTCACGTTTATGATATGAAAGGAAACGGTGACTTGGCCTACGATTTTGAACTTGTCCACACTGATTTGCTACTCATAGTGAAGAAGAGAGAACGAAGAAATTGGGTTTATTGATATATACGAATTTTCAGCAGTTACAAACATTTCACCAGAAATTTATAAACAAAATTGACCAACGGGTCTCGACATCAAGTTACAATTTGTCGACTGAACGATTTTTCTTGGCCGTCGTGATTGATGATTTTCCCATATGATCAAATTTATTAGCAAATGCCGTAACCAAAATTTTGGGACAAAAGTTTCACAACAAATCCCAGCATTTCGTAATTCGTTTTAAATTGCACGTCCAAACTTGCCTTCAGTGGATATGGAAAATGATGCATTTGGCCTACAAATAGCGTTAACATTTAACGCAAAATGCGGGGAAAATGTGTGTAGAAAATAATTTTATGAACTGCCGATTTAACGGCGACAAGCCGTCGAATTGCAGTCCAGTTACGGGTAAGAGTAATTTCCAATGCATCATGGATGATCTAGTTTTCTCTGCCATAAAGTCAAATTTTTATTCCCTTTATTTCTATTTCCAGTGTAATCATGCAGTTGATCAAAACACGAGAGTTAAAACGAGTGATGAATGATGATTCGCAATAGTTTAAACAAGTTAAATACAATGTTGTACTAGTTTGAACAGACCGTTTCAGAACAGTTGTGTTGGAAGGCGATACAATCCATTGAACAAGGGTTGAATTAACAATCTTTCCTGTTCTGCACTATTTGAATAATTCAAGTGTGATTCTTTTGTTACCAGTAGAACTTCGTCTCACAAGGCAATCGACCGCTCTTTCAGCTCACTAAGAATTTGCAGAGTGTCTCGGTCTTTAGTGGTTTCTTAACGCTCAACATTTTCAAGCACATGCGAAAAATCATTGGTGTCTTTAGAGTCGATGTAGGAGAATGGCTTGACCTTTCTTTTATTATACTGAGTTTTTTGTCGGCAATCCCTTTGCCATTTTGTGACCTAATCAGAGTGGTGTCAAGAGTGTTTAGAGCAATAGCTATTCTGATCTAATGACATATACCATGAAGATTATATGTATTCGTATAATTTCAAATTCCGTAACTAGTCTTTTCTAATAGTCATTTGCATATCGCATAGCGATCAACTGTACTTGACAAATAGCTCTTCCCAAAAGTGTAATTTTTATTTTTGTATTGCTTTGATCTTTAAAGTACACTATTGTTTTATGTGTTTTTTTAAAGACAATCATTTTTCGTTTTTTTAACGTTCTAACTCAGCTCTTTCTCTGGCCTACATTAAGATCATAAGCCGGAAGAGAGACTCGGACGAAATCGTTTTAAGTGGTTCTTAGTTTACAGAAGAGTTTTTAGTTTTCGAAACATATTATGTGATAAATGTTCACATTAAAATATACAAAAAATCTTTCCGAGAGTTTCATTAAGTCTAGTATCTATGTATATTACCCTTCGATTTAATATCATACTTGGAGGTATTGGCGATAATTATATTTTGATCAGAAAATTACTAGATCCGGTTAAAAAGATAGATATATATCGCATGATTTGAATTTGATATAGCTGAAATTTTCGTGGCTTCTTGAAATCTCGTGAGAATTTCACGTCAACACTATGATAAATATAATGAACGCCGAATGAGGCAAACTGCGTGGATAGTTTAAGCAATACGTAAGCAAATCAATCTAAGTTTATTTGAAATTTGTGTGAGAAAAATACATAAAATTTTATCTTCGAATTCATTTGATTTTTCGGAGATAATTAATGTCTAAACCATCGAATATCTCTGCAAGAGGATACGTTTCGACGTATTCGGAAAAATCAGAGTGTTTTATGCCGAGAACCTCATTAATATCCAGATCTTCCATCAAATTATTTCATCGGAGACGTTATACGAAGCGTTGATTATATGAACACGTCAGGGATAATTAATACATGATTAGTTTATCAGACAATATAAAATTTCTTTCATTTCGAAAAATTATTCGGTATGTTTAATTACGTTCACAGATATAAATGGCACCGTAAAGAAATACGCCTTAAAATTTGAACAATATGAGACGTGAAATATTAAATAAAATTTATCCACAAACTTTTCAAGTAATATTCATTCATTGAGTATTCTATTTTGTTGCATGTTTCATTCACTTTTCTCAAGTTGCTAAAGTCCTGCCAACTACTAAAATGGTCAAATAATCAGATGCAAAAAGATATCAATTTGTCGAGCTGCCGTATGTTGCAGTTTATTATGCATGTATTCAAAAAGAAATGTAAAAGCGTCGAAATTCAATTTGATAATTAATATTTTAAGTCACTTATATATCCTGCAAGTGATCGAAACGTAACTCCTAACATATTAGCATGTTAAGTTGACGCAGATTATGGGACGTTATTAACGCGCTATCTTTTTCATATTTTGCGCAATTTTAAGGCGCATAAAATGCTTTGTTTAAATCTTCCTTTATCTGATATGGGTGTATTCCTAGTTTAACCAAAACAAAGTTGGTAGATACTTACTTTATTCAAAAATTCTTATTATTCCCGCGAATCAAATAATTTTAATTCTTGAACGAAAAACCTAAAAAACACTCAATTATCGTACAATGGGATCAGATAACGCATTGGGAGGAAATAAATTTTCCACTAATCCGCAGAAGGAGGAAAATTTCACATTTATTTCTTTGGTTTGGAACATTTAGTTGAGATGAGAGCTTTTAATCCAAAACTGTGATCGGGATTAATTTGTCTGTCCTAGAACGTGTGAAATCCTAAAGAATAATTGATGGTGTATTAATAAACAACGAGTTATTTAAATGTAAGTTTTTTCAAATTAACCGAAGGCTTATGACTTTCAGCTAAGAAAGTTTGGGATGAAATAAATAATACTAATAATACTGAATTTACTGATCATAAAAACAATAAAATGATAACAATTTTATTATAATATTAATATTAAGACCATTAGCGCAAGACAATTGAACCGATTGACTTCGTCATTCAATCACTAGTTAGTTGTTGGCCTCCACCTGAGATTGTAAGAGCAGTCTAAGTATTCACTTACGTTATATTCTGTAGCATGTTACACAACAAAAGACAACCCGGCTGCGTTGTGTTGTGACATTAATGCAGTCCCCTCGACTTTCTTTATTTGAATTGCAATCGTTTACAACTAGACTCGGGTTGGGGTTTGAGTCTACGGTTGAGAAACTTGCGAATTGAAATAGCATACCGGGGTCGCTCAAAGCGACCAGTACCGTCAAATTTGTTGAACCGTATGCTCGACTAAATTTTGAGCCAGACATGAACTAAGGGGTCCAAGGTTTGATGGATTACAGATAATTTGAACTCAAATGTTTTAATGTTTTTTTCGTTGAAAAAATTACAAAATGCTGCAAAAGCTATAATTCCACATTAGTATATTTTGGGCAATTATCAGACTAGAGTATAACACAAGGTGTCCCACAATGAAGTACCCAGCGATGTCCAAAATTATACGTTTCAATATGTGACCCAATGTTCAAGCTGAACATAAAGTGATGTTAAGGGATGATACTGTGCTTCATTCGATTTTACAGTTAAATTACACTATATGACGCAGGATTCGGATCAGTATCGAAAATAAAATACATATTTACCAAGGAGAAATTATCACTTTGCTCATTTATACCTGTGGGACATGGCTGATAATACCAAAGGATATATATATATAGAGAGAGAGAGATTTCAAAACATTGTTGTCTTAAGATAAACTTAATTGTCCTGTGTACCGACCATTTTCCAACATTCCTGGCAATAGCAGATCTAGTGGCACATTTCCGATCTTTATTTCATCCTATAGCCTAAAATATGCTCGTTTGGCTACGACCTTAGAGCTCACGAAACTTATCGTCGGTCATCAACCTGCCCGTACCTGTCGTCGGTGACATGAGCGTCAAGTTAATACCTATAAACTATATTGGGAAAAATGTAGATGCCCTCGGAAAACATATAGTCTACAGCGTCTGTATGCTGGAACGGAACTGAATAGCAATTTTCAATACTATTTTCTCTGAGCAACGCTCATTTGATCGACGGTTAATCCCCTCATGAAGCCACTGAATTTCTTGTTCATAGATACAAGATATTAATCCATAATTTCAGTTAGTGGAACTCAAGCTATTTCCCAGATTTTGATTGGCCAAGTATAAATCATGAATAATAGTTGAGTAGTAGTAGTAGTCGTAGTTTATGAACTCGGCATAACTATCATGAAATTAAACAAGGAGCGCTTGTATCATGAAACTAATTTTTGGTTGTAGATTTCAATATATTGTGATTCTCACATCCCAGAGGTTACAGAACACAGCCGGTTTCTGGCTTATTTTTTGTTATCAGGTGAAAACCTTTTGTCAACGGTATAATTGTTAAGTTATACATCTTATACATCTCAATTCGAATTGGAGCGGCTTATCAATGCCTGGCTAGTCTAGAATTTCAATGCTGCTGCAAGATTTATTATGGGGTTTTTACCTGTGATAAACATCATCCCACATATCGAATTCCGTTAACAAATAAAATATGCATTGAGAAATAATAATAATTAGAAACCAATTGGAAGTTATTAGAAGTTTTATAGAACAAATGTGCTTGGCCGGAATGTACAAGAAATAGTTCTGAGTCAAAATTCACAATTCTACTCCGTTGGTTACCGAAATGTATTTGGCTTTCGGACATGTTGATTGGTGACTCAGTTGTGAACCTCGATTGCTACTTTGCCTCATATCCCCACTGCTCATCATCAATTTCCTTTTGCATGAATCATGAAGAACAAATAAATAATAAATGTAAGGATTTGCGAACGAGTTTACCGAGACCGTGATCATACCGATTTTGTGCCACAGTGTGTTGTATTGATATTTCCACAAACCGGTTCTGCCAAGCAGGTAGGAAAATGCGTCGTACGATATGCATAATATGTACACCACAGTGATCACAATAGCCATTCTTGTGAAACGAAGCATCGCCGTGGACAAGTGCTCCGCGCGACTAATTAATATTGAACGTCTCAAGGCCACGATAACACCACCGTAGAATACGACCAGTAGTACTAGTGCGAACAAATAGATCAATATGAACCATAGAATAGAATAGATACCAAGAAACTCCCGGACATTATCTAGGTGATGCTCTGTCACACAGCATCCTTTTTGAATTCCAGTTTCGAGAATATTTGGCGCCGCCATTATCAAATTGTAAAGAGTATTTCCGGATAGAGAAATGTAGGCTACCTTTGAGGGTTGCAAGCGTTGATAAACCATTGGATGGGACAATGCTAAATAGCGTTCCAATCCTATAAGCACAAGATTCCCGATTGACATTTGAACAGAGTACCAGAATAAAAATTGGCTGTGCCATAAACGACATATCAATTGGTTTAACCACGGTGGTTCCACATTCCATAGTTTCCCGCTGATTCCGAAAATGATAGATTCGGTATTCACGACAAGATCACAAACTGCTTGTGATCTGAACAATGTGGTGGGTAATCGTCCCCCAAGGGAATGTTTTCGCAACAACAGAATAATCAATAGGTTACCAAGCACACCCAGGAGATTGATTATCAATTGGGTGAGTGAAACTGGGTCTTTCAACAGTTGTGATGCGTAAGAAAATTCTTTAGATATATTGTGAGTTAGATCACATGATATCACATCGTTAGATGGTGGAAGCCAGAAATGATCCATCATTCTGTTAAAGGATCTGTTAGATGAAACCAACTTTGTAATTTTATTGCTTAACCATCCAATCAGAAGCTGTCTTGAAAACAATCGGCTGATTGGTCGAAAATAGATGGCCTTCAAATTAATTATTTTGAATTATAATCAAACTTTCAAGAATTCAACAAAAATGAAAAAAATAAAGTATGATTTAATTAGGACAATAGACACGTGTGAAGATCAATGTTCCATTAAACTCTGTATGCCGAATATTGCATTTCTGAAACATGATTCTTAGGTCCTTTGTTTCAGCGAAAAATTACAATGTTATAAAATATTAAGTGGAATGTCACGTGAGTTAACTATAAGAAATAAAACCCGGAGAAGTAGGAAAATTTTAGAATCAATACCGGTTTCGTGTTGTTTGCACTCATTAGATATGGACAATAAGATGAGGTTCCGCTTGCTTTTAAACAGTGGACATCAAATCTTGACCAGCTAAGACTGCTTACAATCCTTGTTAACTCGTTAGATAGATCTAGAATACATCTTTGGATCCCCTTTACTGCTACGTATGAATGGTTTGGAGACCATTACAAGGATCTTTGCTGATGTACCCTGGTGGGAAAGTTCACGGAAATCCCAGCAACAAGCTCAAACGAAGCAGAGGGATGATCGAAGTTTAATCCCAGAAGCTCAAGAAGCAAATGATAATGCAGTGCAGAGCAAACACGATCAGCCACAATGAAGATTCCTCAGTGATATACTTGACATGCATGAAGTAGCTGTGGCGGACATTTTTTGCATCGTAATATCTACCATTTATAAGGGCATCGGTCATAAGCCCCTTAAAATAACGTTTTTGCATGAATATATGTTGGACACTGCCATTGGGAAATGGCCGCTAACAGAGAAGGACGAAATACAAACTACAGTGGAAAAATCGTCAAGTCAATCAGTAGTTGACGTGTCCGAAAGAAATGCAGCCGATATTATAGATCACTGGATTACATCACTACAACCACAAACCGAACATGCATCAATGCAAGCAAAATACCATCAAATGCCGACTCGGGAGGAGTCAGCTCTAGATATTTTCTGCACTTCGCTAGCCTCCTTCCCCACAACCCATCGTTGATGAGATAAACTAGTATAAACGCACAATGTTTGGGCAACGAAATCGGTGAACTTTGTGCAGTTTTCTAAGATGTTCACCGAAGATGATCACAGTAACGGAAACGAAGCTACTGACTCGACAAACATACATTGAACTAGAATTACCTGTCATGTTACTAATTCCCTATGACATTGAAACGAGAAGAGGAGGTGTAGCTTTTGTATTAAAGCAAAAACCATCTGTGCCGTGAGATTACTAATGCAGACATCTTGTTACGAGATACACTTTTGTGCTCAGTCCGATTAGCTAATTGTGAAGACTGTGTTTTCGCCCACACTCTGTACATGAAACTTACAATCTGGCCTAACTCGACAGAATTCGATAGTTACTTCCAGATTCACTAGTGGAATTTTAATTATGGGCAACCTCGATTTTCATAATCTACAGAGCCTTATCATTCAACAGGAACACATTCTCGAACGCGCATTCAGTGAATCGATGGACGACATTTTTCTTTATAACTACATTTCATGCAATACCCGATCCTGCGTAACCGATGTACCTTTACTCTTGGCTCTCGTTCTGACAAGCAATGAACACGACATTGATAACGTTGCTTACGAAAGTCCACTGGGACTAAGTGATCACGTCGGCATCCAGTTTGACTATCCGTTTTAATTTGTAAGAACGAATCATGCTCGTAAAACAGTTAAACGGATCAGCATTAGGGCTTTGCGTGTTGCTCTCCACAATGCAATTAGCAATCAACTCGAAACCATCAAGCTACACGAGTTTTAGATACGATTGATGTCTCATCTCAAGAATTCAATCGAAGTGAGCTCTACACTTGTCCTCACGAACTCAAAAAAATTCTCAAATTTAATCTAAGAAGCCAAACGCGAAATTGGTTAAAGGTACGAAACGTTGCTTGGCGACAGCATTGGCTAAACGCATCCTCAGTAACCTGGGTAAATTTCCGTTTACTGAGGGTCAAAGTAAACAAATTTGTCATCCAAGACAATGTGTACTTCTGAGAACGGTTATCACACATGATGTAGCTAAACCCCAAACTACTTTATCGTATGGTTAAGGATTAAGCATCAGCCACATGTAATTCATCTGTATTTAGTTTGAGAGACCATGATATATACATCCCAAATCAAACCATTTCAACCACAGTTGACATGAGTAAAATAATAGTCATGTTGAAGCGCGTGCAAATATTCAATCTAAAATACGGGAAGTCTCCCGGGGCCGACGGAATAATCCCGCTCATATTAAAGCAATATGCGAACATGCTATCGAAACCACTCACATACTGGTTTAATCAAACACATGCAAATGACTGATTACATCCCATTTGGGACGTGGAGCAATCATGGAAGTTATCGCTCCGTTATTCCTAATTACCGACCCGATACTCTATTACCTGTGAATTACAAATTACGTGAGCACCACATTGTTGACGATCTAATGAAACATTTCGAAAATAATAAGTTGTTCTCCAGAAAACAGCAAGGATTTCGGCGGAATTATTCGTGTTTATCTAATTCACATATAACGCTGAATGATTGGACACAAGCGATGGACTTCAACAATTACAGGTTCATGAAGGTGAGGAATCGAGTAAAGGTCACATATTATATGTGTTCAAATGTCTTTTAAAATTCCAGTGAAGAAAATGAGTTGGGTGTCTGGATATGATACAGTTTAAAAACCTCACTTGAAACTAGCAATGCGATTTACAAGGTCAACAAGGGTCCTCAATCTATTCGAACGGATATTTTGGACATTTTCGCTGAAGATATTCCCCAGAAGCGTGAACACATACGTGAAATCTGACATGGGATACTCTGTGCAGTCATGGTCTCTGTAACTCAAGAATGATTTCGAACATGTGCCGCAAATCTATCACCGCTCTACAAAACTAGTTCTTATTATTCGTAACAAGCCTTATAAATAATGAATAGCTCTCCTGAATCTGTTAGACTTTTCCTATCACCGAATCAGAGGATTACTGATCCTAATTTACACAATACTCCATACCGCAAACCATTTCTTACGTGACGTAGTCACGCGAATGGATACCGGATCAGCAGCTGTTGCAAACAACCGATTTTTGAGCAGATTTGGCCGCGGTTAGTGCTGGGAGAACGGTGATGGATTCATTGAGTTTGGGGTCTACAATCAATTATTTGTTTGCAACACCAAGTTCCAACACTCTATGAAGCACTTTGTTACTTCTTACTCGAATGATGTAAGAATGGCGAATCAGGTCGATTATATCCTAATTCGCGATCACTGTATGTCATCAGTGCTTAAACAGGGAATGCAGCGGGCACTGATCACACACTCGTTCGTGCAAAAATTCGATTTTGTCTCTTAAACCTCCAAACAAAAGCTCATAGGAAGCTCATAGATGATTTTTCTGTGCATTTGGATGATATGGATGCCACAGTTGAACAACAATGGTCCAGACTAATGGTTACTACTCAGACTGCGGAACCATCTCTCGCCACCAACGAGAATGGATAAATATGATTACAATTTACCTTTCTGCTCAAACAAGAGATGCTAGAATGCATGGTGCATCTGATTAGCTCCTACTAAGAAGAGCTGCTACAAAATCCGCTCGTAAGCATCGTCAGCTATACTGGGCAGAAACTGCATCTGAAATTGAAGATGCAACAAACATATGAGACTTTGGAAATCTGATTTACCTGCTTCTCACGACATCCGAAAATCTTAGTTTCAGCACGTACCTTAGAGATTCGTCAAAACAACTGATCGTTCACCTTGATGATACGATAGTTTGTTACGTTGAGCGTCTCAGCTAGTTACTGAATCACCCGTCAGCTGCCAGTACTGTGGTAACTTCTTAAGTACAGACCTGTGGTTACCTAGTAAACTACAACGCCCCATCGGAGATTTCAAGTGTATTGCGACGCATGAAAAATATAAATTACCGGGCAGTGATAAGATTTCCATTGAACTTAGAAAAGCCTCTGTTGATGCCTTATCATCTTTACTGCAGAAATTGTTTCGTACTATCTGGGAGACTAAATTTTTAAATCTAATAGTGGAATGGAAATTATCCTAACCTTAAAAAATGTTGAGATATCTCTGTATACTCCACCTAACGCTAAAAAAGTCTCATTGATATCGCTGCTAAGATGTTTGCGACGTTCTTGCTAGTCAATCAAGGTGGATTTAGCCCCAAATTCGGATGTGTTGAACAAATATTCACCTAACGCATGATTTCAGAGCACCGTGCACGGTATGAACAATGAACGATAGCGTGTTTCATCGATTTCCGTACCGACTTTAACTCAGTAAACTATATTTTTAATGGCTAATATGCATTTCGATTCGGTCCCCTCAAAGCTGCTAATTAGAGCTCATTACAAATTTACGAGGGCCAGGTTTCGTTTCTACGTTGAAATGTCTTGCGAATTTAGCTTCCACACAGGAGTAGGGCAAAGTTGTCCTTCACCCCCGATTTTTGTCAAGTATGTCGTAAACTGGATCATGAACCAGACACTAATGGATTGCAGTATGTTGTTTATGGCCACAATGTTGAAATGCTGCAAAGGCCTTTAGACAGCGAATGTTGCTTTGTTGCTGTCTTTTTGCGACATATGAAGAACATTCTAATGAATATCGTTCAGATAACAAAAATCGAGCGCCTTTCATCAGATGTGCGCAATATTTTGTTAAATATTCCACGATTATATGAAAACCAAAGAACTTCGTTTGTCCTTTGCAGATTTCTATTTTTCAATTAACTGAGCGAAAATCTAAAGTTCTTATCTAATCGAGAACGTGAACTTAGCAAGGATATTTTTTTATATTTTAGTTCCGAAAGATGTGGGGAAAATATGGGGTTGCCATGACGTATATCTTCGAAAAATATTTCAAACTGCCCATTTCAAACAATTAAACACGCAATCCCAAAGGTAACATAAACTGGAAACACCTCGAGAATTTATTACTTTCTAATTTCGCCATATACTCCATTAATCGAGAATAGCTTGTCGTTTAACTGCCAACAGGTGGTTATTTATATAAAAAATGTACGTCTTTTATCGAATGTTGAGTGTTTCGCTCGATTATTGGAATTTATGCTTGTAATATTATTAATATTACTCTCTGGTTTCTTTTTCAGTAAACGAACCCATTTTGACACTGGTTCAAACAGTTATTGTGAAGGAATTTGTACATATGACATTGATATTTCGAGGTCCAAGAAAGAGCACAGTCATAAGCGTTTTAATCAAATTTTCAACCCCTCCAACACAAATAACACAACATTTTCATACAATTTTGGTTCTTGAGCAAGGACACATAATCTCTACTTATTGCAATCTGTGCTGAATGAAAGACATGCTATTATTGAACGGAACAAAAAACGTCACTATTCGGAGTTGATTGTGCGTATCAAATATTGTTTAATTTGGCGGATAAGCTTAATAATGTTAACTTCGCAGTAATTTTTACACGAAAAAATAATATCACCTTGTCACCACATAAACAATCTTAAGCTCATAGACAGTACTAAGACGTTTTTACCTTTATGTTTAGGTCATTAGTAATAATAGATTCAAGTATAATAAAAGAAAAAAGTGCAAGAATTATGCATCAAATTATCGCATCAGAATATCCGACAAAACAACAAAATGCTTTAAAATGACGTTATAGAAACATCACTTATATTCTAGTACATTTTATTCCTATCACTTCAATATTAGTAATTAATTTATACACGGAATCCCTGTCGTTCATTATTTTCCGAATTTAATTTAATTAATCATTTTAAGCTACTGTTATTTTTAGAATTCTTTCCAAAATTTTGTGAACAAAGTTTTGAATGTATTTTAATTTGTTATGATTATTCAAATTAAAGTTTTAATTGAAAATTCTGTTCTTTTTTTCAATTCGGGAATATATGGGCTCGTTTTTTTCTAACTACCAAACCAACCAAACAATTATTTAGCCCGGACTAAATATTAATGTCGAGCCTAATTATACGGTTTACTAGTTTTATAGTCGGCCAATTGAAATAAATTTGCAATATTTAACCGAATGCTTCGTAGGGCTACGAAAAGATTTTTCGAGTCTCGGTAAACACGTTTGAAATTTCGAATCCAGCATGGTAATTGCAATCTACTTCAAATTATACACAACAGAAGCTGTGGAAATTCCCTAAAAGGATGGAAATCAATGTTCAATCGTTCTTGCTCGATTTTATTTTGTCTTTGATCATTTTTCCAAAGAAGAATTGAAGAAAAGCACAGTCAGCATGCTTTCCAAACATATTCATTAAGAAGGCGGCTAATCGGATAGCTTGTTTGTGTTTCAATCGAGATGACCATTTGTGAATGCCCGCCCAGTAATATATCTTTGAATTGTGACTAACGAATTCCACACAATAATAGGTGAACAAATTCTCTACAGCACTTGGCACACTGTATAACGTGTTAAATCGTGCCAAATATAACGCCTCTAGATAAAGAAATTTGTCACATGCGAAACGTCCTGAGGCGAAAATCTTTTCCCTCTAGTTTATTGTGAGTTTATTTGTGAATTTATTTTAACTCACGTGAAATTAGCACTTTGAAAACAATACGAGCAAACTCTTCACTTCGCATCAATTTTTTCGTGGATTATGATAATATACTAATCAACCGGGAATAAAGGATATATCTTGTTATTATCCGAAATGCACTGTGATATTATGGACGAAGATATTCAAAAGCAATTTCATCATACAAACCCCATGACCGGATTATTTCTGTTTGCACTCATCAGGAACGAACAGTACAATCAATGGAAATCGGTAAATAATATGTGCATGTAAGCCAATGATGATAAAGCTGACAAGATCAAGACCTGCACTTACATTTGCAAATACACATGTAGATGAACTAATGTGACGACAGTGAACGAAAGATCCTTATTTTCATACACTTTTATCACACATACTGTTATGTTATTGTTGTTGACCTCCTTCGGTCGATGTCGACCATGGATGTACATCACAATCGCATGAATTTTTATGTTTTACAGCTTTTTTGAATGACTAAACAGTCCAATTCGAGAGGAACGATCTCTCCCGCAGCGCTTCCAACAATTGTCAGAACTTGGTTATAGGGCGTCAGATTCCCGCCGGCTGCGATATTTGCGTTTAGCAGCCAAGAGCTGTATCTGCTCCTACCCAGCTTGCAGACGACGCTTTACACAATACCTCTTATGTGAGCGGTTGAGAGGTTCTTCCCAGCTCGCCGAGTCAATGCCAAGAGCTTTATTATCTCTTTTATCGATATTTCTCACAACGAAATACCTGGAAATTTTAATTTAAGAAGAAAGTCTAAACTTGCTGTACTTGATGGCATTTCGCAGATTATTTTTACGAAAATATATTTGGAAACTAGGATGGTTTCATCTGTCTAATTCGCACATTGTACAGATTTGGGTGAAGGAGAGCAGTTTTTAATTATTTAGGAGGAGGAAAACGAACTATTTATTCAAATTAAATTAAAATACATATGTTTAAATCAATGAAAAATAGTATAAGAGTAACAATGCATAATGCACCTAATTGTTACTGCATATGTTACTCACGAGTAGTAAAACTTATATTTACCAAATGAATATAGCAATAATTGTTTGAAAATTGAAAGCAATTGATAATAAAAATCCGTATTTGTATGTTTCCCGATTACACACAACAAGATCCATTTTAAACGGTTGAAACTAACAGGATGTCAATGGAACGAACTTATAATTCATTAAGCGTAATAAATTAATGATATTTACAGTCTTTTCTAAGACAAACACACTGCGATTATTTTTGAGCCGTGTCGGCTCAACACTCTATAAAAGCGTATGATTATAAACCCTGTATCATGAAAAATGTCACATTACCCACTACTTTGGTTGGACGAGGAATCCTTTAACTATATTTCGGCGATGCAACTCAGCGACACGTTGTATAGCGGACCAGCTGTAAAAAGGTTGTTTGAACAATTTAAGCAATAGTGAGCAGGCCCAATTCCATTAATTTATTACAATGAAAGCCGAGTATAAGCTAAACTGTTACTTACCTATAGATTTACGCATTTGACCTTTCAACCACTGAGGCATATATTTAAAATTGGTTACAATCATCCAAAACGTAGATACAAATTTACACTTCAATCACGACACTCACGTAGAAAAATAACCAAAGAGTTCAATTATTCCCTTGGGGTATTTCGCACAAGCGCATCACCATCAAAAATTAAAAGGTTGTGCTAAACAGATCTTTAAACAATAATAAAGCCATTATGTCAAATAACCTTCATGTGAATACCGATTTACTTCAATCCATCCGTAAGTACCCACTTTTGGCAGCAATTTCGCTTAAACATATTTGTAAATGACGAAATTTTTGTGTAAAATTCCTTCTTATTTTCTGTTTGAACAATTGGATTCTTCCTTATTCTCAACAATTTTATCTTACATTGTTTTTGTGTACACATTTTTATGCACTTGTATACCCCGTTTTGTTTTACTGAAGTAATTTATATTGCTTGGCTGTCATTAAAATTCCACATATTTTGCTCGTAGTATTTGGAGAAAACAGAGACTATTGTTAACCATTGTATTGGTAATTTTATTCCTTTGCATTTATCATTTGGCAGTCTATCTTGTCACCATTGGCTGAATTTATTGTTGTCATTTGGAAACTTTGAGCATTTTTGGATCACATCATTAAACAACCCGGTACAGTTGAGGTTTGTCCATTGTTATTGTCTATTAATATTGTTAATAGAACCGCAGTAAACTCGAATAATTGTTTTGAATGGTCAAACTAAGAAACGGGTGGTCTACGCGTTGAACAGCGACTTCAGTCAGTACATTTCTCAACTCCGATTGTTCTATTTGGAGAAACAGAAAATTGAATTGCTCATTTGGAAACGGTCAACTTGGATCGTCTGCCTATTCAAATAAGGATCAACTTGGATCTTCGTGCCGCAATTCTATTTTGTTTCAAACTTAGTGACGTCCCCTGTTATTCTTTTTTTTATATCTTTGTTTTTTGCATTAATTGATAATGCCTAAAAAATCGAAACGGTTGAACCCTACTGGGAAACATGTTGATAGTGAATTTAATGACACTGCTGGTTCCGCCTCACAAAGCTTTTGGTTGCCGCATTTAGGTAGTTGTAATTTATAACCTAAACCCGAACAGTCTATGCGTGAGTTACAGAAGGATTTAGTGGTCGTGAAGGAAATAATAGCTCGGTTGTGCCGATCCAACGACAATCCGGTGGCTAATTTTCCTGTCGCTGGTCGTCAACTTGAATCGGAAGTGGGCAAAGCGCCACAGAGAATCGTGAAAGATTCTGCTTCACTTCCAAAGGTTGAATTATCATCATTTGATGGTTATCCAGTGAACTACTGGAAATTTATAAGGCAATTTGAATGCCAAATGTCAAACCTTGCCTTGAGGATGGAAAACTGCCAAATTGCTTCGAAGCAAATGGGTTGTAAAGCAGATTTAAATTCTGTAACCACCTTGGAAGGCGTTGTCAAGTGTTTACCTGTCGCCTTACAGCATCAGTGGGATGATGCGGCGGATCAACTCAGCATCGATGGCCATGGAGTCACCTTTGAGCACCTGACACAATTTGTGTCACAGCGTGCACGTATCGCAAGGAGCAGGTTTGGGCAGCTGCTTGAAACAACTAGCTCAAACACGCATCATCAATCAACTCGTGCTTACCCAAATGCGAGGAGTTGTTTCCAAACCACTGAGAAAAGAAACGTTTTTGTTACCACAAGTGATGTCAGGCTAAGCATAGAATGTTGCATTTGCCAGGCATCTCATGAGTTAAAAAATTGTCCGAAATTTATTGAATCGGATGTCAAGTCGCGCTGGGAAATCGTCAGGCGCAACTCTGTTTGTTTTGTATGTCTGCGACCGTCACATGACGCTGTGTCATGTAACTACAAGCCGTGGTGCACTGCCGAAAATTGCGGTAAACGACACCATACACTTCTGCATTACGATCAGGCTGCAGGCAAACAATCTACGAATATTCATCGCAGCCATGCAGCAACTAGTGCCAAAGTGTTCTTAGGCTCTGTAACTATCAAGATCGAGACTCCAACTAGGCTTATAAATGATGTAGCCTTATTGGATAGTGGGTCTGTAAAAGGCAGAATTACAATTATTTTATTGAAAATCAAACTTTCGAATCTCCTGCATTTTGTTCATTTTTTATCGTTTTGTTTTACTGAACTATTTAAAGTTATTGGATTCTGGGTCAACTTTTTTGCATCTTTATTTGGCTGTTCGCGCGCAGTTGAAGTTGTGACATTTAGCTGTATTTGTTGCTATCGAATATTCGTTGTTTTTGGATTCAGTACGAAGCGCAATAATTAAGGTTTGCTATTTTTATTGAATACTTATTTCGTTTCAATAGTACCGTATTGTCCCACGTATTGTCTTGTCAATATTTTGGTGGGCTTGGACGCGTGACTCAACCGTTCATTAGACACATTGGTGCCTATACCGTGACTGAATACTTTGACGTTGAAATCGAGTTTGCCCGGAACGTATTGGCGGTAACAGTACTCAATTGGCTTCGTTGAAACGAATGGGGAAAATGAAGAAAAGCTCGTCAAAGAAACCAAAAGAACACGACGAGAAGATTCTGCTGGACGGGCAAGTCAATCATTTTACTTTTGTTGACAGTGTTTCATGCTCTGGTTCGGTAGCTAGTTCAAATAATGACAATCTTGAGCTGCAGCTTCTTCAAGCGCAAATAGTTGAGGAAGAGAGATGTCGAGAGCTAGAAGTAGAATTGTTTAAATCCTCGAATGTTACTAGATTAGCTCGACTCAGATTAGAACAGTCAGAGGGTGGTGATTTTGGTCCCATTGCTAGATGCATTACGTCGGATATGACCGTCAAAAATAATCACAAGTCCGTTACGTTTTGATACGAGCATAAATGATCAACTAATCTAGCTGAACGTGCGGCGCCAAGAGTAGAATTACAGTATTTTGATGGTAATATATGTCAATACTGGAAATTTATTCGACAGTTCGAAAACTTCATCGAACGTAATGTGTTTGATGAAGGCCAACGCATGCTATACTTGCTACACTATTGTAGAGGTGAAGCGCAAGACGCCATTGATGGGTGTAGCATGCTGCCGCCCGAATACGCTTATTAAAGGACTAGAGAGATTCTAACCGAGCTCTATGGACAATCTCATGCCATCGCCCGGTCGATGATTGACCGTCTGACTTCCTGTCTGTCACACGCAAGAACAAACGGGGTCTCGCTGACTCAACTTTCGATAGAAATGCAGAACTGTGAGACTGCTCTATCTCAGATGAATTACGAGGCGGACCTTGATTCTTTGACGACACTTGAATTGATCGTATATAAATTACCATATGAACTGCATGATCGTTGGGCCAGGTTAGTTGATGTGATCAACCAAGGCAATTGTCAGCCTAAACTTCATGATCTGCAGCGGTTTATAGCGGACAAGGCACGTATATGTCGTAGTCGCTTCGGTCAAATTGCGACCAAATCGAATGTGAAGACGATGGAGAAGACAAGTAGAGACTTTTCGCGAGTTCATGCTACAGTTTACCGCACGGGCCAGTTTCAATCGAACCTTGACAGCAGTTGTTATGTGTGTGGTGATAAACACGATTTGGATAATTGTGACATGTTCAAATCTTACGATGTGACTGGTCGGTGGAACGTTGTCAAGAAATATCAGGCTTGCTTCTTATGTCTTCTTACCGGTCATCCAGCTATAGATTGCCGCAAGAATGTGTTCTGCTCTGTCTCTGGTTGTAAAGGGAGGCATAATTACTTGTTACATATGCACAAGGAAGGAACTGATCAAAATTTGCTAAAATGTAACAGTATGACTGCTCGTTTTAAACGTGTTCGTCTGGGCACATTCCCTGTTATCGTTCTGGAACCACGAGGCACAGTAGATACATATGATATGTTGGATAACGGATATGATGTATCTCTTGTGAAAAGTAGCCTTCTTGTTGACTTGGGAATTCAACCCGAAAAAGAAGTCCTACATATTCGAACGCTGAATTCGGTTTCTCATCTAGAATCTGGGACAACAAAACTCTTGCTAGCACCATTAGGTTGCGATAAACCTACTGTGGTCATACAGCGCGCATTTTGTGTTTCGGATTTGCCTAGAAACAATTGTTGTTCGGCTGCTATTGACGCCAAGCCATGTGAACATTTGAGTGATTTAGATTTACCTGACATTTCTGATCACTCGGTTGATCTGCTCATTGGAGCGGACGTACCAGAAGCACACGGGGTATTGGAGCAGATATTTGGTCGCCCCAACGAGCCATTTGCTTACCTAACCACGCTTGGCTGGGTGGTTCTGGGACCAGTTAATTCCCAGCGACGCGTAACAAGCTTGTGTTCAGTGTTCAAAGAGAATTCACAGATGTGACCGAGCAATTGTAAATAATGTATCACAAAGAACTGGAAGGAACTGGTTTCGTTACGTAAAGTGATTAGGCCAACCAGGTTGGTTGAAGTAAGGCATGGAAAAAGTCTGGCTTCTGATCAACCTGGATAAAAGAGCCGGTGAATTTTGTCACGTGTGTAAGGCATGGAGAACGTCTTGTGCATGATGACATTATCTCACTTTAATTCCGAAAGTAACATCTACGCGTTTGTTCTAGCATATGAGTTGAAGAATGAATAATGACCTTCTCAGGGAACCAGAGCATGTGCATTGTTAACCTTTGTGAAATCCGGTGCGGATTTCGGGGGGCGATGTAAAAGTCTGAATTCCAATTATTTTAATGAAAATCAAACGTTCGAATCTCCTGCATTATGTTCATTTTTTATCGTTTTGTTTTACTGAACTATTTGAGTTTATTGGATTCTGGGTCAACTTTTTTGCATCTTTATTTGGCCGTTTGCGCGCAGTTGAAGTTGTGACATTTAGCTGTATTTGTTGCTATCGAATATTCGTTGTTTTTGGATTCAGTACGAAGCGCAATAATTAAGGTTTGCTATTTTTATTGAATACTTATTTCGTTTCAATAGTACCGTATTGTCCCACGTATTGTCTTGTCAATATTTTTGTGGGCTTGGACGCGTGACTCAACCGTTCATTAGACACATTGGTGCCTATACCGTGACTGAATACTTTGACGTTGAATTCGAGTTTTCCCCGGACCGTATTGGCGGTAACAGTGTCTGATACCACTTTGATTCTCGAGGACTTCGTTGAGCAATACAAGATGCCTAATTGTCCTGCGCAAGTTTCGTTGACAACTTTCGGTCATCAACGTAAACTTTCTTGTGCCCGTCTAACCTTCAAAATACAATCGTTTGACGTCAGTCAAGTAATCTATGTTGCAGAGGCTTACACAGTTAAAACTTTGCCGCATGTATCACAATGTTCGATGATGAACTTGAGTGAAAGGCCGGCATATTTGAAGGACGTTCACTTGGATGTGACTGATCAGCCTGTGACTGTGCTGATAGGTTGTAATGTTCCTGAAGCACATTGGGCTTTGGAACAGCGATTAGGAGACAGAGGCCGTTCATTCGCAACGAAAAACGTTATTGGGTTTGATTTTGCAAGGACCGGCATGCTGAACCTCAGAGGATATCGTCTGTTTGGATACTTTTCTGGAGAAAAAGTCAATTGATGAATGTGACAACCGTCAATGCAATGCAGACATATCCGCTGAAGTAAATGAACGATCGCGCGATGACGAAGATGCATTGTCGCTCGTAATAGGATCAAAAATTATCGACGGTCATTTTCAGGTGCCGCTACCTTGGAAGACTGATAGGAGCAAACTGACCACAAATTATTTGTCAGCGGAAAGGCGTGTAAGCTAACTGCGGCGTCGATTTGAACGCGATAGTGTTTTGTTCGAGCGTTACAGCAAGGTTATGGCGCATCATTTGAAGGTTGGTTATATCGAACCCGTTCTGAATAATGCCACGGAGAATATTGTTTGGTATTTGCCTAACCATCCGGTTTTCAATCCTAAGGAACCGGAAAAGCTGAGAGTAGTGTTCGATTGTGCGGCTAAACACAATGGTGTGTCGTTAAATGATGTACTATTTCAAGGACCATCACTGACAACAAATTTGATCGACGTATTGCTGCGCTTTCGATTACATGTATATGCTGTTGCTGCTGACATCGAAGAGATGTTCCTCCAAGTCAAAGTGCCAAACTATGATAGAGACGCACTTAGCATTCTCTGGTGGGAGGATAATGATATGCGGAGTTCAATTAAAGAATTTAGGGTGACAGTTAATCCTTTTGGGGCAACGTCGTCCCCATTTGGCGCTACGTTTGCACTGCTTAAAACGGTCGAGGATTTCGGTCATTTATTTGAAGAACGAATTGGGAATTATGTTTCAAAACATTTTTTATGTTGATGATTGTTTAGTATCAGTGCCTACTCAGGAGGAATCGAAGTCCTTGATAAGGCAGTTGTCAACATTGTTACGAATAGGAGGTTTTCGTTTGACAAAATGGAAGCGTTGGAAGTTAGAGTATCTACCACTGCTACAGACAAGACAGAAGTGGATCCATCGTAAACGTAATTTCCGCATGGGGGAGATATAGTACTAGTGAACAATGTTGAAGCTCCGAAGCGTGCTTGGCCACTAGGTATTGTTGTGGATATTCGCGTGAGTGAAGATAATTTAGTCAGGTCTGTTGTTGTTCGTACAAAGAATAGTTTGGTTACCCGCGATATACAGAAAATTTATCTGCTGGGAGGATCTCAAGAAGACGAAGGCCCGGAAGTTGGCGCTGTGGCGCAAATAGAGCCAGCTCGAACTTCTGAAAGGCTCAGGAGCAAAGCTGGAGGACGTGTTGAGTCTATGTTTGGCAAACGTATTTTCTATAAAAAGCCACATATGCCCAGTGATAGCAATGCGATGTGGCGTGTGTGACTCGCCACTCAATGAAGTCACTTGCCGTTTGTCTTGCGTTTTTCAGGTTAAGATTGGAGTAGTTGGGTGAGGAAGCGGAACCAATCAGTTAGTTTCATTCATAACACCAGGTTCAGAAGGAATTTGGTGGGAGGTGTAAACGGCGAAATTTTTGTGTAAAATTCCTTCTTATTTTCTGTTTGAACAATTGGATTCTTCTTAACTCTTAACAATTTTATCTTACATTGTTTTTGTGTACACATTTTCCTTATGCACTTGTATACCACGTTTTGTTTTATTGAAGTAATTTATGTTGCTTGGCTGTCATTAAAATTCCACATATTTTGCTCGTGGTATTTGAAGAAAACAGAGACGATTGTTCACCGTTGTATTGATAATTTTATTCTTTTGCATTTATCATTTGGCAGTCTATCTTGTCACCATTGGCTGAATTTATTGTTGTCATTTGGAAACTTTGAGCATTTTCGGCTCACATCATTAAACAACCCGGTACAGTTGAGGTTTGTCCATTGTTATTGTCTATTAATATTGGTAATAGAACCGTAGTAAGCTCGAATCATTGTTTTGAATTGTCGAACTAAGAAACGGGTGGTCTACGCGTTAAACAGCGACTTTAGTCGTTACAATATTTATACCAACATTTTCCAAAATTGTTTTGTACGTGCCATTATTTCATTCCCAGACATTTCCAATGACGTTTCTCTAGAATCTCGAACAATTATCCAAAATTATTGTAAAGCTAGTTGCATTTTTAACATAAATTCTATAACCAGATTCAAGAATTCCTATTTGCTGAGAAGATGAGTATTGAACTGCAATGAACACAAATATTGCCTCACCTCTTACGCGCACGTTGCAGCCTCGAACAAACCAATGTTGCATAAGCCGGGGGATGTACGAAAATCTGCGGATGGAAGTCCGGGTAAAACTAACAACAATGTTGTTAGTCAGCGTGAGAATAAGAGCCAGCCAGTTCAAAAGGTACCGCGCTCCCCAACAAGTAAGAAAACCGAGCCGCGTCTCGATAATTTTGCGACGAATAACTCGCAATTAGCTTCAATCCGCAGCAAATTGCGAGCGTTGCAAAAAAGGCGCTTTTCCCGAGAAAAGTTTTAAAACCAGGACCAGAAATATTCTGATCCATAACGAGCAAGAGCCTTTAATTCAGGGGGCTAGAGCACGAAGCAGTTCAGATCGCAAATGCGTACAAAATTTATTGCGTCTAGCAGACCTTAAGCCTAATCTACAGATAGTTCGGGTACACAGAATTGGTCTGTATAAGAAATGGAACCAAGAAAGGCCAATTCTGGTGGAATTCAGAAACCAGAGAGACAGAGACCTGTTTCTCTCCAAAGGCGGCCAAATACGTACCAATAAAAATGGTTTGTATAGATTGGTGCCAGATATCAGCCCAGTTTCAGCAAATTATTTTGCGTTTAAGCGTTCGAGGAGCAAAGTAGCAAAACCGAAGAGCAACCCAGATAAGCGCCGATGAAATAACTCCGCAACAGCTGATATTTCAATAAAGAACGCTCAAGTGCTTGTAGAAAATATAGGGGAGGAATCTTGACTAAGTTGTGATGCAGCAAACGAAAGCATCGCATCGTATGTGCTCAACGCTTCTGCAATAAGAACCTCTAAGCCACAACCTTCCAGCGAAGTACATTCTTCACACAGCACTAATTTGGACATACCAAAATACTTGGTAATACCTCGGGTTTTGCGTTCGATGGTTCTCCGAAATTATGCGGGGTACATCGAAATGCTGTGAGCATACTATACACAAATGCTTGCAGTGTGTGTAGTAAATGGCTGGAATTAATGCATGAAGCCTCCAATAGTAAATCTAGGATTTTAGGTATATCAGAGACCTGGCTTCAAGATACAGACATTATTCCAGTTGATCTTCTTTTGACATATACTGCCATCAGATCGGATAGACCAGATGGTAGACGCGGAGTAGGAGCTATAATACTACTACAACATGGAAAATCTGAAAATAATTATGTTTTTAATGTACATTCTTATTTTTTCAAATGATGAAACATTTTACTTTGATGACCTCTCACCATGATGGTGAAGAGAATATCTTTCATTATATTCCAGTGTCTTCGAATACAGAACCATCACTGACACTGGCTCGAAATCTAACCGCCTGAGATTTGTTCCATTTGTGATTCATTCTCCTGCAGATAACGGAAACCCGGCTGGTGACCACATTTTTGTTCGATTCGTCGACAATTTTTCAACAGTATTGGAGTACACAGCGTATCCTAATCCCATGCTATTAACCACACCCTATCTCATCCCCCAGAATTTCTTAGATTTTCTTATTCTGATGGATTAATGTTCCCTTTTCCATCTTCTCAACCAATCTTTCCTTAAAAAGAACATGAATTGATGCATATATAATTTATGTATCAATTTTTTATGACAATTTATTACAATTCACTCCATTTTTTCCATAATTACCTTCCATTTATGTTCTCCATGTTTTCCCATCCTTGCAATTCGTAAATTCTGACAAAATTTAAATGGAACCTCACTGTTATTAAACATTAAGATTATTTTCTTACTTACTGTATATTCGTTCCCATTATTGAACGGAAAAAAGTGTTTAAAAATCCCGCTCACTCCTGTCATTTGCACCGTTATATTTTCTTTTGCTCTTCCAATTTTGATAAACTGATCATGTATTACATGCCTTGGATGTCCAAGAATATATTATTATTATTATTATTATTATTATTATTAATATTACTATTATTATTATTATCATTATTATTATTCTTATTACTAATAATACTAATAATAAATACCAAGACTCTGGCATCAAAATGGCCACCTTTGTCATCCAGCTAGTCTCGACAATCGTCACAGACGGTAAGCTCTCTTTTGCGTTAGGCTGCTTATAAAGGGCACTCGGCGCTTCTGAGGAGGAGGACCAGGAACTTAGGGAACTTCTCACCAGGTTGATCAAAACTGCGCCACGAGTCTATTTAATAGGTGACTTCAACTTACTGGATATTGACTGGGACACTCAGACAACCTCTGATAGAATTTCCCAAGTATATCTTGATTGGATGCACTCCAGTGCGCTCCATCAGCACGTACGTGAGAAAAGTAGGTACAGAGATGGACATTCACCATCTACAACGGACCTACTTTTGTCTTAAGGTCCTAAAGATGTCAAAACCTCTCTTGCGACTCACCTTTAGGGAAAAGTGACCATGTCACCATAATATTCCAGGGCCATTCTCTGTTTTTCCTAAGCCCAGTTCAAATACATCTTAATCCAAATCGAGTTGACTGGAAATGCTGTTACGGCTTTCGCTTTACGATATGGACTGGTTCTCTGAAACCCATGACATCGAAGGCAAAAGTGTCGGTTATCTGAAGGCCTTATCTGCAGGTCTTCAAGAGCTGTTACTGTCATTTTTCTGATCTCCTACGGCTAAAAAACAATCCCAATTTGTGTGGGAAGTCCTGCGGTGCGACGCAACATTATTAGGCCGTGACAGATACTGCGGCGGAGTCCAGCCGTACAACCACTAGAAATTGGTCGGGCTATACGGCTTTGATAAACAACACAGTAAGCTATACCGGAATCTTATAGCGATGCTACCGAAATTATCCTAGCGAAATCCTGCTGGAAAAGTACCCTAAGCCTTATTATAGTTATGTCAGTCTACGGGATCACATAGGTTACCCTCAATTGAGAATGGCGGAAGCACTTCGGACCCCGAAAAGGCAGTCGTTTACTGGATAATCGGAAAATTACATAGAATGGCTGGCTCCGATGCGTTTACTCAAGTCCCAATCTTAATACCGAAATCAGTGCTCTCACTAAGCGAAGTAGTTTTGCAATCGAATGATGTCGCGCGGTCCTAAAGGAATCCTAGACGGAAATTAATCCGCCGGGACTCTCCCCTGACGATATGCATCCCTATATCCTAAACTTATAAGGAACTATTGCAAGTACTAGCAGCGCCACTATGTAAGTTAATACAACGAATCGTTCTGCAAAGGCATCCTACCAGATGACTAGAAGAAGCCATTGTCTTACCCACTTAAAACTGGAGGTTGCGCAAACATA
>JACCGJ010001618.1:26517-57946 GCA_013407085.1 Atriophallophorus winterbourni
CCTCTCACCGGCTTGATAAAGAGAAACCCTTTCCGTTTTTCTCAGTCTCAGCTACAAATTCTGGGACCAAAGGACGGCTTTGAAACCAAAGAACGTACCTTCGCATACGACGAGGATACCAGAGAAAAATGAACCAAATTTGGCAGTGGTGGGCGCTCCTTTGAAGCTTTCCACAGACAGAAATTCTGGACGCTCGATTGGCTTATCATCCATTGACAGTCGTGTGCCAACTGAAATGAACTAATCCCTTAGCGTCGCGATCGTCGAGGATATCGACCTCACAATGAGAAAAAACGCTTTAGCAGTGATGGTTGCTTCTCTGCAGCTTTCCACCGAAAGAAATTCTGGACGCTTGATTGGCTCGTTAGCCACATACTGTCCTGTGCAAACTGAACTGAACTGAACTGAACTTTTATGCCACCAACATCTGAGGAAGTCTGCTGCGTTGGGGTTAAAATTACAACGGCTTTAAAGCATACAGAATGTGACTAGGATAGAAAATATTGCTGATGCGAAAATATTGCGTCGGCATTTTCCAGGATTTCACTACTTCGTGGCAACGTTGTAATCCGAAATCTGGTAAGCGAAATATTTTGCCGAATGAAGCTGGCACTCTAAAATCAATGAGATAAAATTTCATCAGTGTTGGGTTACCCACGCACACATGTGAAGAAAAACTGCAAATTTTTTCGGACACATAAAACTTACGCACTACGCAATAATGATCATCATTTGTTTAAATAAATGGATTTGTCTTTGTTGTCAATGTTACAATGTAGAACGAATTTGTAAATAAATGTATGATGAAATATCTATTACACTAAACGGATCAGTGTATCTGATAAAATAATAGATTTTCGCACTAATTACTGGAACTCTGTTCACAATATCTCATATTTCCGTCCAACAAAAAGCAAACAATTACAATGAAAAAGATTATTTTTTCTCTTTAATCGAACAATTGTTTTATTTTGTGGTAATCAAATTTACTGTCAGATAAGACAGCATAGTTTGTCTGCTCAGGTTTTCCGCTAGTTATAGACAAACACCTTTCGTAAACATTAGTTTAAACTGAAGATTAGCCACGGATGGCGCACGTGGGACCGGACCTAGCCTACAATCTGCGCGGATCTTGCTTCTAACCGCCGAGCGTGAGTAGCTCTAATCCGTGACGTCAGTGAAGTCGACTCATTCTCCAGGAGGAGATAGTCGCACTAAAGTGAAGTAAAAGTAACGCGAACTGATTCCTGGCTGATGTTAATGTAGGAATAGTCAAATTAAATACGTTAAACATGAGGTTTATTTAACGGTCTGTCAAAATATTTTTGAAATAAATCAAAACTAGACTGTTTATTAGAAAGGTGTTATTGTTGAATAACTTATCTTAGATTTGGCACCGTCGAAATACATGATAAAAGTCAATAATGTCGTTGATAATTGGCATACAAGTTTTAGTTTTGCACATCAGTGCTCTCGTGAAATAATGAAATCAGATCCACATGATCATTTCGCATGATTTTTAATTCCTGGTTGCCGAAGAAAATTTTCGATCTGATATTGCTATTGTTACGGTTGATCCAACTGAGATTTCACCAATAACTGCGTACGCCTTCTGATTATTGTACCCAACAAATCGGAACACACATCTCAGCGTAACACGGCATATAGATCCAAAACAATCAGACGATAGACTTGTCCCAAAACAGAACACGTGAGCAGCGTGAATAATTCATATTCAAATTGTGTACATATTTACATGTATCATTATAACAAATTGAATGACAAAATATGTTGGGTTAATATAATCAAATATACAATGATGAAAACACCATAATACTCGCTCCCTCGAGCGTTACAATAGAGTTCAACGCTCGAAACGAACAGTTAATCCGCGTATTCTGCAAGATTTTCAGGCCACCTGACCTGATCAAGATTTTTAATTTGGAAGGCTGAGTCAGAAGTTAGAAAAGAGAGTTCACACGGCTGTGTCGATTAGGTTGACTGAGGCAAACTGGAGATAATAGGAATGGGTGGGGTTAAAGAAAAACTGTCAACATCGAAGGTACCACTTCGGGTGTGAACGTTTGAGGGTGGTGTTTCGTCGCACACTGGTTCGATAAAAGCTGCTTTCAAGCGGTCAATAGTAACCGTATCTTGAGCACCATTTCTTTGTAAGGCGAAGTATTTGCACAGCGGCTAATGACTTTGAAGGGTCCAGTGTACGGGACTTGCAGGGGTTTGCCCGTGTGATAAATTCGAATAAAAACAAAAACACATGACGGTTAATCACTTGGCAAGTTAAGGTTACGATTGTTTGGGCGAGTTGTGGTGGCACGCAATTGACGCATGAAGGATCGTAAGCGATTGACGTATTTGGGAAGAGTAATGTCTCCTGTCAAGTCATGGGATGCGATCAATTCACCAGGGAGGCTGAGTGAAGTTCCGTAAACTAATTCTGTCGCAGAACAACCGAGATCTTCTATGACAGTAGCACGTATACCAAGAAGGATCAATGGCCGTTTCTCTGCCAGTGCGGCTCTTCGCTGTCGATGGAACCGTTCAACATGTCCGTTAGCGCGAGGATGATGAGCTGTTGTTTTTATGTGATTAGCACCTAGAACAATGGTCCACTCACGGAAAAGGTTGGATTGAAACTGGGATCCACAATCCGTAGTAATAGTTGATGGGCTACCATAATTGCTGATCCAGTTTTACCGAAACGTTTTCGCTACGGTTTCTGCTGTAATATTGGTAATAGGGTTGATGATAGGACATCAACTGAATCGTTTGACACAAGTTAAAATGTATGTGAAACCATTAAAGTTAACCAGAGGACCGACAATGTCGAGATGAACATGCTGAAATCGTTGCCACTGTGGAGGAAAAGATCCTGGGGCACTAAGAGTATGACGTTGCACTTTGCTGCAGGCTTTAGTCCAATTTTAAATATTCGCGTGCATTTTTGCCAAAACAAAGCGATCGATTATCTACTTAAGAGTAGCACGAACACCGGGGTGGGGAAGGGAATGAAAGTGTTCAAAAATAGACTTCCTAAGTAACTTTCGTACTAAATAACGAAGATGGTCGGTGGAAAAATTCACATAATAAAGTCAAACTCGAATTGGGGATAGGGACAGGTTGAACTCTGATGGATGAGGTAGATTTATATTGCTGTAAGTCACTGTCATGTTTCTGAGCCTCTGCTAAAAGCTTGAGATAAAATTTTGATCGATAAATTGCGGTGAGTTGCATGCGAGAAGAGGCATCTTCGCAACTGTGTTTGATGAAGCAGACAGATTACGTACATCACTCATGAATTGCGAAATAAATTCAAGTTGATGTATCTCAAGGGGTGAATATCTATCAGCTGTATCAGACGGGGCAAACTTCAGAGGCTTATGATTGGTCCAAACAGTGAAATTGCGGCCTTCAAGCAAATGGCGAAAATAAAGATCAGCAAAATATATACCTAACAATTCACCATCAAATGTACTGTAACCTGCCATCAATACTTTGCTGTAGGACAGCACCGACTGCTGCTAGGGATGCATCAGTGACAAGCGAAAGTGAAGCATGAGGATTCCTATACATGTAGGACGATGAAGATGCTTCATTCAATGCAGTCTTCAATCTTTGAAACGATTCAACAGCATCAGCATTCATTTTCAATTGTCGCTCATTTCCGCGTAACAAATCAGTCATTGGTTGAGGTATGCTAGCGCAATAGGGAATGAATTTTCTGTAGTAATTGACTAAACCAAGAAATCGACGTAACTGTCGAAGAGAATTTGGACATGGATAGTCGTTAATTGACGATAGTTCATCGGGCAATGGGCGAATGCTGTTTTGATCGACATGATGTCCTAAAATTTCAAAAACAGCGACACCAAAAAGCCATTTATGCGGGTTAACCACCACGCCAAACTGTGAAAGTCTCTGAAACACCGAACGCAGATGTACTGCATGTTCCACTTGAGTCGAACTACCAATAATGACGTCATCAATATATACATGAACAAAAGATAATCATTAGAAAACGTGGTCCATGTTCCTCTGGAAAGTTTGAGCAGCGTTGCGTACACCAAATGGCATTTTTAAAAATTCGTGAAGACCAAAAAGTGTGGTAATGGCTGCTCTCGGGATATCTTCCTCGGCGATAGGTATTTGGTGGTAAGCACGCACCAGGTCCAGTTTAGAAAACACAGTCTTTCCACGTAAGGAAAGCGCAAAGTCGTGTATGTAAGGGATAGGGCAACGATCGGGAACAGTAACTGTTAAGAGCACGGTAATCTTCACATGGATGCCAAGCATCAGTTTTATTTTTCTCAACCATGTGAAAAGGGCTTGTCCAAGGCGATTTGGCTTGCCGTATGATTCCAAGTTCGAGCATATGTTCAAACTCGCGCTTTGCGACCTCGAACTTGTTCGGAACCAAACGAAGAACCACGGGTCAGAATGTGGTGTTTGACGATATGTTTAACAGTAGTAGATTGTGAACACGGTTTAAAAACTTCGGAAAATTCTGTCAGTAACTCACTGAACACTGATGGGATGTCAGGGGTAAATACTCGAATGGTTCGGATGGGGGAATCACAGAGATTACCAAATGAATTGATCTTTGTTAAATTGTCAATAAGCTTATGTGTAGCTATGTTGATCGGAATATCAAAATGAGAAAGGAAATCTGCACCCAGAAATGGTACTTTGACATCGGCAAGTGTGAAAATCCATCGAAAGTTACGTCTGAGACCTAATTCGACAGAAAGTGATCACTGACCAAAAGTAGAAATTTTCATGCCGTTTGCCGCCGGTAACATCAACGAAGACGGGCTCTTGCGTTCCATATTGGATGGTGGGATTACGCTAATTTTGGCACCAGAGTCGATGGGGAATCGCATTTTAGTGGCCCTGTCGGTAACGCAGAATAGACGGCTTTGAAGGGTGCCAGACAAAGCTGTCTTGTCTACAGTCTGGCTTCGCGGTTTCCCTGCTTGGACAAACTTGAGTCGTAAGTGCAAGGTGGCGTGCAATGCAGGGCCTTTGCATTGAATCGACGATGATAATAGCAAAGACGCGGTACGTTAGAAAGACTAGTGGATCGTTTCTTGGGTTGACGACGATAATGATTTCGAGAGTTACTACGGGATCGTGCGATGTTTTGTACTCTCAGTGACAAGTTACGGAACATCGATTTCAACTCTTCGAAATCGCTTAAAATCTGTGTACTTGAATTTGCGTCATTCATGTGTATGACGTGAGATAATGTAACACTGTGAGAGATATCGTGAACTTCGACTGCAATGCGTGCCAAGTGCTGGAGACTGGTGTGTTTGTCCATAATGGCAAAGACTTTGCGGACGTCGGCTGTAAGACTCTGCTGCAATAATTCACGAATGATTTTGTTATCCACAGGCTTGTCTCCTTGTAATTGTAGCATGTGTCGCAGGTGTTGTGACGGAGTGTGATAACCCATTTCTAGGCCAGACAAAAGCTACCGTAGGTTTTTCTCGTCAGTAGACGAAGTAAGTGAGATTATGGCATGTTTAAGTGTATTATATGGATTATTAGCAGGGCGGTTGTAAATTAAATCAGCAACCTCCTTTGCGACTGACGGTGGCACCATTCATAGCGACGTAAGCTTATATTGTGTTTTTGTATCTCTGAAATTTTTCAACATATGCAGCAAAATTGATCTGAAAACTTCGATCATCTTCAAACGGAACCATTTTGGTGTTCGAAGTGAGCGTAAATCATTTTTGTGTAGCAGAAGAATAAGCAAGTTTCATGCATGTAATTTGGGACTGAGCTGCTGCTATCCGTCCTTTGGAATAACATTTAGTCTACGATAGATCAGAGACGTCAGTCTTGAAGAGAGTTAGGCGACCATAAAATTAGTAGCTGAGTAGATAGCTGAAAACAGAGTACAACTATGTAAGTTACAAGCATATAAGGTTGCTATGCGTAACGTTTTCAATCAGATGTGACCACAAGCATGTGGAGGGGTTTAACTAACGAGCTTGAACAAAAATCATCATTTACACTCATTTATATGCTACACACACCACGACCGCTTTCGTGCTGTTTGCACGCACCAGCCATGGACAGTACGGTCAGGATTCGCACTGCTTGATAAAGTAGAGTGATGCTTAAAAACGGGTTAAATTTCAGGTCATTTTTAGATACGATTGGCACCATTAATATGATTAATCATGTACAAGGGTGGCAGTACATTTGTTTCGACGTGTTTAGTCGTGCGAAACATATTTAACTGCGGCTTGAAACTTCATACATTATTTACAATTTCTCCACTGGTTTTCATCCAAACTACATGTATGTTTGTGCACGTAACATTACAAATTGCTTATGCCAGGCTTATACAACAGTGGTTTCAAAGTTTAACATTTGTTTCCTATTTAATGTCATTTTCAAATCCGATACTAGATCGAATATGCATTTTAGATGATACCTCATTCAACGAGCAAACAGCGAGTGGAATTTGATGAAACTCTTGCAAAAGAACTCGCGCGAGTCAAACGTGAACAGGAAAGTGATGCCAGACTCCGTGAAAAAATTCGACTTGAAAAGTAAGTGTTGCTCTTTTTGGCTTAGGGCTACTTATTTTATTCAAGTAGTCGCTATTTGAAATTGCACGCTGTGTGAAAATTTAATGGAAAATTGGAGTGCCCTTAATATTTTTCGAATTTCATGTGAATCAAACAAATTTTGCTTGTAGACCACTGTTTAATATATGTGTATGGACACGTGACTGAATTGGGTATTCGAGCCAGCATTATCAAATAGGGGCTTACAATCTCAGTTTGTCTACCGTTCATCCTCTGTTTCATGCGCATTCGAATATTGATCATACTGTCCCTACCTGATGAATTCAAACAGCACCAAACAGGTTTTGTGTGGTGTGTGATATATCTGCATGCAAATAAACATGTTTGTTCATGTGTATCAATTGGCCCGTAATTATGGTTGAGTCGTTGTTCAACTGTCTTGGTTTCTATAATTGAAAACCGTTTTATTTCTCGTGGCTACCAAATTATCAGAAGCACGATAATTTTTAAACTTTTTCACTTATACAATCGGCACCTCTCTATACTCCAAACAATGGCGTACATATTTCAATAATAATCAACATCAAACATGCATATTTGGATTTGGAAAATCTTCGATTTATGCTTTCCTAACCGTAAAATCATTGAATGGTTGTTAGCTGGACTTAAATACCAGCCGCATTGAGAACACTTCACTTTTGTCGTATTATTTCCGGTTTGTTGAGTAAAGACCCCGTTCGGAGTGTTTGACGAACCTAAATTATCGATTGTATTGTTCAGTTGGCACAAATGCGAGTAAAAGTGCGAAATATTCATGTTTCGTGGTTCCAAATGGATGTTCTTCTCATGTTTCGCTTAGCGCACTGTAAATTAATTGGTATTGTAACTGTTATTGCTATTTCCATTTCCGTAACTTCTTTTTGATAATCACGGTCAGAATCCTGGAGACGGTACAAACAGAAGAAATTATTTAATCTACATTATCCTCTATTTTGATGTTTGTTGCAACGTAATCTTTTAGAACCGCCAGTGGTGAGCGTATTTGAGATTATAAAACACGAGTGGGGGTGATACTTCAAAAATTTAGAGTATAACGTTCGTACATGTAGACCGAATTTAACCAGGTAATTGGATTTAAATTTTGCGCCAAACATTTCCCACGTATTAGTGAAATCAGGGATAAATCCTCATTTGCAAATTTAAATTTAGCTTTCATGTGAGGACTAAGCTAAGTACCACACTCGGTGCAATATAGCGCCGGTAACTGTTTGGAATATTTTTGCAACATTACAATAACAGCAGGGTGGTAGATTGTTGGTGAATGCAATTATTAGCAAGTACCCCTCACACATACGATGTGAATAAACAGGTCGGTCGTACCGACCTGTGACTGAAATATATATTCAAAGGTTTTCATTCAATTTTACACATTTAGCATAATGTTTAACCTTATAATGACATGAATTAGGCGGATACATATTCAATCATTTTTAATAATTTTTAACTTTATTAGCGAGGAATTGCGGGCCCTACAGTCCACGATTCAAGAGGCCTACACCGCTCGTCATCAACTATCACAAATGGCGGAAAAACTACAGAAATCGGATCAGTTAGCCGTGAGTATCGCTCGCCTAAAGATGCAGAATAAATGTGAAATGCCTCAGATTAGTAACACGTGACACAAAAATAGTGAAACTGATAGCTTCGACTAATAAGATGATGAGATGTTTGTGATCGTCCGTTTCAATCGAGAATTTGTGTAAATTCACTCGGAAAGGTTTTGTCGATATATCAGTTGAAACTTAGTTCATTGATTTTGGAGTTCATCTCTTTATTTACCGGAAGTATTTTGTAAATGACAAACTTCACTCTACACACGCAAACAAAATGATTGTTATTCAGGGTAATTCAAGTTAATTCAAGGTTTTTAATGGTCTAAAAAGCTGCGAGCATAACAACAACCATGAAACGGTAAACTTGAAATGTTAGTGTTTAAACAAGATGGGGAATTAGAATAAATGTTCGAGGAACGAATAATTCAATAAAAATGCGTCTAATTTCGTTTTAAAGTCATGCAATCTAGTGGAGTTAGCAACGTTAGAAGGTAATCAGACACTGACAGAATAAAATTACCTTCTACAGTTCAGGCGAATATGGGGTACTGCCAGCACATATTCATGGGTCCGATAATTTCTCATAGCCCTTCGTGGGAATAAATACTGTAAGGGATGGTTCGGGTATGGAATGTTTGGTAAACATAAGGTCTCCTCTGATTCGTCGATAGGGAAAATAGAACAGATTTAGTTTGTTCCAATTTGTGAATCAACGCTTGTTTCTGATGCTGTGAATTAGTTTTGTTGGGCGGTGATAGATTCGCTGCATAAGTTCCACATCCTTCTTGAGCCACGGAGACCATGACTTCACACCGTATTCCATGACTCGTCTCAAGTATGTATTCATGATCCTGGGGAATATCTGAGGCGAAATTTTCCCAAATACTCTTTTGAGTAGATTTAGGAAACGGTTGCTTTTTTGAAGCATTGTTAGTTTGAAGTGAGTTTTTTAAACTGGAGCATATCCAGACACTCACAATCATGAGCCTGCATTTGTTGAATTTAAATGGCAGTTTGTTCTTCAACTACCAGCTGTGAAGAGTGTCAAGACCGTTTTGTAATAGCATACCGTCTTCTGGGTTACGGATGCTACGCCATATCCACAAATAACGAAATGTTACATCGAACAATTTTCGGTACTTTATTGGCATAAACCAGAAAGAGAATCGCACAGGGACTGAACCTCGGGGAACCTCCGCTAGTTGCTGCGGAATTTTTTTTCATAATGCCTAATCAAGCACGTTACGTGGTAAATTCGGTTTATATATATAATAAATATTTTATATATATAGGATATAAATAATATATATTATATATATATATATATATATATTATATATTTTAAATATCAACTAGTCAATACTCAAATATCATAATTGAATGATTTGGATATCAGCGTAATACAATTCGTTAGAAATAACGAACATTCCGATATTCCAGATGGAAGAAGTGCTCTACGGTAAACAGATCGACAGAGATGTGGAAGCGTTCAATCGAGAATTAGAAACGGAGGAAGCCGTGAAACGAATCAATCAATCCGTTCTGAAGGAACAACTGGACAATCAACTCGAGGCCCAGGAACAAGAGAAGATTTTACACAAAGAGATTGTGAAACATGACAAACAATTGATCGATGATATCGTGAAACGTATTCGAGAAGAGGATGAAGCGTAAGTGAACTTGAATGAAATATGTCATTGTTGAACCATTTAAGATGTGAACAGTTTTTACATAATGAATTATGTAGCAAAAAACTGTTGAAAACTAGAAAATTAAGAATTGGTCCCAAAGTTTAGTTTCTTAAGACCCAGGGATAATTAAATACAATGATAGAATTAGCGTGTACTGGCTTCACGTTCATGAGTACTAGTTTAGATCACAGTTGAATTTAGACAACTGCCGAAATCTTCCGAATGCCACCGGTTTGTAATGCATTAATTGATCTGTAGTCAATATAACCTCATCAAAAAACACTCTAAATTGATCTCCAACATCTAATATTATGAAAAATTACAATCGTAGTGATGGGTTCTAATATTACTGCAACCTCAACAATACACACGGCCCGTATCACTTCAGCTTCAATCAAACAGAAAAGTGCACCCCACAACTTAACGTTAGTCGACTGTGACTGTGAGTTTTACGTGATGTTTCGGCGATTCGATAGGTAAGAATGTGTGATAGGTGACTTATTCATAACCTACGTAAAATCGGACCAACGTTAAACATGCTTACCTCCAAAGCACGCAATGCAAATCTATCAACTGCTGGAGCGTTTATTACATAGATGAAATAATCGCTTACCTCGATTTGTTCAGTTCGAACCACGCCGAATTACACCAGAATGAAGATGATGTCCCCCATAGCCTTGTGGTTCCAAACATTTTCATTCAAACCGTTTACTGATGAGCTTGCAATCATCTTCGTCGGCGTTCAATGCTTATTACCTTTGTGTTTCGTTTGGTGGTAGTGTTCTGTAGAGCTTTGAAACACTACTTAGTGCACATACTGCTCTCTATAATTAGAAACGCATATCTTGGAAACTTGCACGGTTGCTAGAAAATCTCAGTTATTCTACTGTTTATGAGACATATGCTGGCCAAATAGAGAATTCAATGCATCTGGAGCATATTTAACATCAAACAATATACTTTTATGTTTGATATGGCATAAATATGACGAACGGATTATTTAGCTTCACGTCAGTTATGACGGTCAGCCTTTCACATAATATTATATCCTATTTTGGTATTTATCTTTCTTTTCTCTGTTTATTTTGAGAGCAATTGCTTTTTAAATCATGAATGATTCGAGAAAGCTTTAAGCATCCAAATTCGTGCGACTTCAAAAGGTTTCCAATTCAACCGTTCATAAGCATTTTCCAGTGTTACACAGATTAAGGTAACGCACCGTGTGGTCTACATCGGTTGATGACAAAACAAGCATCAAATAATGTTTAAGCGATGTTTCGAGAATATGTTGTTTGTAATTGTAACTACTCATCCGTGTCAAGCCGATCGAACTATTCACAAAATTGATCACGACGGTCTATAATGAAAGTTCGATGGGCTTGGCACGGATGAGTAGTCACAATTATAAATAATGTTTGTTTGACGAGCGTGATATTGTGTGATAACCAAAAACTCTTAATAAGTGCATTCATTTCCTAAATAATCCATCAAAATCACCCTAGTAAGACCATCAACCATAGAAAAATGCTATAGGTATTCTTAGAGCCAGCAACATTCTAGACGAACTTTGTCGAGATACGTACGGAGGCGTTAAACTTTAAATTTCAGATCATATATTCCCTCATCCAAATTTTATAAAGGTAATCGATGCGTTCATGTTGTTCGCAAATTCAATGTTTTGTTCGTTACGGTTAATCGACTCCACGTAATTTCCTGTTCAAGTTCTTGCAATATTGTATTTTGCTACTCACATTCACCACTTGACTATCACAACCACTGCAAACACTTTGCGACGCACTCACAGAAGGCCTTCAGTCTAACATATCAAAATTCAACTGATTTATGACGGGTAAGCGATTTTCGCTTTAAGCTTTTTATTCTCACGAAAAAAATGGATCGAACAACAGACCATTCTGGCTTTGGTTTAACACAGAATTCAGCAACCAATGTGAACGCTCTCTGACTCTCTGACCCTTTAAAATTGAAAGAAATCTTCAATTGCTTATATATAACGGATGATGTAACTCGATCCTAGCGTGCAATCAGGGATTGCCATTGCCTGTGATGATGATTAACGCTCAAGCAAAGTAACAGTATTGCTTCTCGCTCACCATTTCTGCTACCGAGTTTAATACTTAACAATCACAACCTCGAATGAAGACTTTCCCCCCCCTTGCCATCAATCGGAACGCAACGCTGACTAGCACGGTTTTCATTCAATAATTATACAACCGAATTTCTGCCATGTGACTCTATGACCCCTGGCGCGGCCGGAATCTCAGTTAACAGTACTATTTGCTGTGACCAGCAAGCTTTTCCACAACATTATGTGAATTAAAAAGCTCCTTTGCCTGCATCTCCTCACACATACACACTCCCACGACCAGGGTGTATTGGCTGTTTGGCATCATCGGGTGGGAACATAGGATCAGGATCCACATGGCTTGGCAGTGAATTATTTACACATTCTCTAACAGAGGATTGGTGCCAACAGAAATGATGTCTGATTCAGTTCATCTATCTACCCTACAGGGGTGGTAGAACGTTCATATCTCCCAAACTACCATGCGGACACCTTGCATCATGTGGATCTCTAAAGTTTTTCAAAGCGTATTGCGGAATCTAAATAGTTCATGATTGAAATCGTAAAGATCATTTACAAATCATTGATCTCTCTAGTGGCGTAACGTAATGTTATGTCCACGAGCCAGTACTTTTCTTTGTTTACATCAACGAATTACCACTGATGAAGGTGGTTCTTTTAGTGGACGATATTGAAAATGGACGTGGATAAAATATACTGCATGCGGCACAACTGCGAATTGATTTAGTTGCTCACCATGAATTTTCGGCAATGAAGAAGCTACCATTCAGTTTTAAAAAAATGCAAGGTGCTGGAATTTGATAAGCCATTCCAGTGCCAAAGTCCCGCTCGGCACGCGATTTTGTGATGGACCGAGTCGGAATTGGATCTTGTAGTCTGGATATGCGGCAGCCGTAAGTGCATTGCGATGTCATCTATAAGCGAGTTTCCGGACTTCAGGGTATGTTGCAGCCGATTTTAAAAACATTCTCGCCATGCAAGTTGCACAAAATCATACAAACCTGCAAAATTCCAACATGAAGCATGTATTTCACCTGGACTCCTGGTTAAAAAATATAACTAAAAGTATAGCTATAACCCGGGAAATGCCTCGAGAAAAATACGTACGAGGAACGACTACAAAAGTTTAGCCCCCTAAACCCTTCAACGAATCCTCCAGAGTGTTTAATACCCACGTACAAAATATTACATTCCGCATCAATCCATAAAACATGTATTCGATACCAGAAACACGTGATACACGCAGCAACTCAGCGACGCTGCAAATTCCCCAATTCACGTATTAGCTGTCGCCGATATTTTTATTCAATACATGTCTGCTTCTTTAGAATTCACTCCCCGAAAGTATTTCTTTTTAATGAATGGATATTCACTATACTATGGTAATTGTGAAACTATGTGCTTTTTGCCACCATAAATTGTTGAAGTTTGAATCCTTTACACGTCAAAGCCGAATTGAGGCTGTTCGACATAAATTGAATAATGTGGGTTCAGCGAGATTTGAAAACGTGGTAGACAGTTTTACTCGGTAAAATCAATCAAAGGATTGTTTCAGATTTACATGGTATCTGACTTTTCAATGGTCAAATGCTATTCGTATTGATTTTCCTACCAAACTACAAAATACGTTACTTGAATCATGGAGCTTCTTTTAAGTTCAAAAATTCAATGAATGCATCTCGATCAAACAAAACAAACAACGCGCACACAGTTTACCCTTCAAAAAAAAATTATTTTGCAATATTGTGATGAATGATATTGCTCGGATGGTGTATGCCCAGCTTGCGTAGTTTTGTTGAACCAATCGAGCTGTTTCTTTAAATAAACATTAAGTTCAATGGTAAATTCTACGAATAGATCCGAGGAAGACAAATAGGATCATCGATTTCCAACCTAATTGTCGACACCAACAACATTAATACGACATAAGATGTGGATCCGCTGCGTCAAAGACACATTTGTGATTATACAAAGAACAGAACTGGACCAAATGCATCGACTACTCAATTGTGTATTCAGAGAAATCCAATTTACCAGCGAACCTGAAGTTGACGGCTGGCTGGCATTTCTGAAGTTTCAAGTCAGATGAAAAATCGAAGCAGCTTTACAGACTAGTGTCTACCTGACGTATACTCATACGATTCACGTTTTTAAACTTCAACAGCGAGCACCCGACCAACCATAAACGCAGGTGCATTAGAATTCTATAAAGACTACAACAGCACGTTGAAGCACAGAATAACTGAGAAGGTAAGAATAAGAATATGTGTACAAAGTGTTGAAGCAGAATGATGCCAAATAAACTTTATAACGCGTAAGAATTTCCACCGAAACCCTTACAAAGAAGCGAGGATAGATACACAGTAAGACGCTAAGCATATTTCTCCCCGATGTTACAACTTGCAGAAAAATAAAGAACAATTTAAACTTGGGCCGATTTTATGTACCTTATACACTACTGCATGCATAACATTTACTGCCTGTCAAAATCTTACTGGAATTAAGTCCAACTGTTGCTTATTCCAAAGCGATGCAGATATTTATATCAGCATCGTTTACAAGGCTACATACTTAAGCCTGCACAGCATTTAAACGCTGAACGTAGCGTTAGCAAAGTATCAAGATTCAAGTAGTTTATGGTCGAAACATGTAAATAGCTTAACATTTACCATAGGATATTAAATATGTAAAAAACATGTTAAAGAAAAAACACCTAATAATATAATGCCACGTGTGTTGTTGGCCTACTTCGGTCGATGTCGACCAGGGGTGTAAATCACAATCGCATGAATTTTCATCTTCTACAGCTTTTTGAATGACTAAACTGTCCGATTCGGGAGCAACAATCTCTCCAGCAGCGCTTGCCACGATAGTCAGAACTTGGTTGTAGGGCGTCAGTTGCACGCCGGCGGCGTGATCTGCGTTCAGCAGCCAAGAGCTGTGTCTGCTCCTCCCCAGCTTGCAGACGACGCTTTACACGATGCCTCCAATGTGAGCGGTCAAGAGCAAGTTCTTTCCGACTGGCCGGGTCAATGCCAAGAGTTTTCATATCTCTTTTGCAAACGTCTTTGTACTGCAAGTGCGGTCTGCCCAATGGTCGACTTCCTAATTGCAACTCACCATAGAGTAGATCTTTTGGAAGACGACCATTTTCCATTCTGTAGACATGACCAAGACACCGCAGTCGGAGCTGTTGTAATAGGGCAAACATGCTCTGTAACCAGCTTTTGAAAGCACTTAAGCATTAGTCACTCTGTCCATCCACGATATGTTCAATATACGACGGATGCTTCGCAGATGGAAAGCATTCAGCTTCCGTTCGTGTCTTGCGTGGGTGGTCCAGGTTTCCCTGCCGTACAGTAAAGCATTTAGTACGCACGCGCTGTATACCATCATCTTTGTCTTTACAGGCAGTTTGTGGTTACCCCAAACACGAGACTTTAGTCGGGACAGAATGAAAGCTGCTCTGCCAATCCGCTTATCAATCTCCGTGTCTAGCGATTACCTTGTGATTACCTCAAACACGAATGCCACGTATAGTCCAGTTGAATACTTACCATGAGTTATTACGCACGTGCCGTCGAATCGTTATGCAACAAATACGTGTCCACATTTCTAATAAACGTTTCGACGCTGGGAACGTTGGCAATAGTTTTGGAAAGTGCCTGCCAAAGGAAGCATGGTATCTGACGCGTACGAAGAAAAATATTGGCGACAGCTAATACAGGAACGGAGAATTTGTATTGTAGCCGAGTGGCTGCGTGTATTTTATGACTCACGGTATTCGAATAATGTTTTAAATGATGATTTATGGGTATTTTCTATTTTGAATGTAAGTATCACATCGCTTCGAAGGCTTCGTAAGTTAGTTTCTGGTTACCACTTTCAAGTTTAATTTCACGATGTTATATCTTATTTAGCAATATTACATCCTTTTGTAACCAGGGAGACCAATCTTGCGATGCATGTTCTCTGGTTGGATTTAACTAGGTTTTCATGATTGGGGGCGACGTAATAGGCAGCGTACCTACAAGTATGAAAGCACGTCTGTTGATGACTTCAAAATGTACGCTGTTCTTTAATCTTCCGCAAACCCAGACTGCCCGATCCTATTCCACCTCGCTCAAACTCAGAATCGTCTATTGGTACTAGGATGGCTTATGAAATTGCTGCACCTTGCATTTTGAAAAACCGCAGTTAGCATATTCCATACCGACCATTCATCTCGATATATCTATATGATTCAATGGCATATATTTGTTTGTGTAAAAATATAGCACAAAAGCTAACGAGACGAAATTGAGTATAAATTTCATTGTGAAGCAAACAATCATGGCGTTTTTTAAGTATTCATTAACTTATCGTCAACCATTGTTCGAATATAAATCCATGGGAATGTCGCACACAAAACAAACTCCGAACAATCTCGCGTATTTGATCGATAAGTTCCAATCTGTTGTTTGGATAGCCTGATCGCAGTACGCCATTCAAATCAAGAAGGTGATTTGTTGAATGGTGTCTGTAGAATGAGCATTCTGACTTCAATTTGGTGATGCGCAGTTCTGGAAAACATTCTTCAGTTATAGAAGCAGATAAGTGAGAACAAATGGTGTCCGTCAATCACAACCCCATTTTTCGGATGAAGTCAGTGTTTGATAATAATCGAACATGATCGTGCTCTAAAACTATTTTTTTGTTTGAGTCGCGTTTTTCGCCGTATTCCTATGCGAAGTTTGCGCTTGCTAGTTTGGAATGTTTTGGCTAAATCACACAGCACTGTTTTAAGATATCTTTGGTTATCCATAAGCGCCTCGAGTGCTTAATTAGGAATTACCCTCTGATTTTGTTTATGAACGTCGTGGCACGTTCCACGAACAATATTAATCAGTGGCTTCAATGTATAAATTTGTTTATCACATTTCCACTGTCACAAGTCTCACTGAACCTAATCTTACTGTCATCACTTGATGACAACAAACAGCGAGAAACCCATTGTGATGTGTAAGTGCGAGGGATGTGAGCAACGCCTTACCAATAATTCATTTTATTTTATCTGATGAGCTTGTAAAAATACGAGGTCTGTGGCGTATGGGATGGAAACATTTAAATACTTCTGAACCGGATGAACTCACTTCACAGAAAATGCTGTATGTACAGCAGTGATTAAAAATGTAATCTTACGCACTAGTTATTTTGTCTGAAATGATTCCAACAAAAAATCTACAAATCAATGGCGTTATTTAAAAGCATTGCATTCATATAATATGAACCCCATTTCAGCTTTAATTATCTAGCTATATTTAATTTTGGACGATGACGATTGCATAAGTAATGCGTTTGGTCGTTATGGGGCTATACGAAATATGAACTTTTCCCGAGTGAGATAATCACCGATCTAAAATAAATATAAACAACGTCAGTTATTGATTGCTACAATTTACATGTACCATAATAGACCCTTTCCTTTCGGCCTTTAAAGATTCAATTGATGAAACAGCACGCATCGAAAACATTTATAATGAAATTGAAATGCTTTAATGTTGGAATAGACCTGTTCTTGATATTTATAAATGATCTACCACAATTGTTACGACGTAAGCTTGGTCTTTTTGACGGTGATGCAAACAGTTTGGTGAAAGTGAATTCTGTTAAAGATGGTCTAATTTTACAAGCTACAGCAGTTATCAATTCAAAACAATCAGCCCCTCAGTTTCAGCAAGTGCGATATTTTCCCACGTTGGAAAATCCTTCGCGTTTTAATGCGCACTTGCCAGTCACAAGCTTGTGGGGAATATATCGAATAAATATATCGGTATATGGGTGTGAGGAACACTAAACAACAGTCTGCAGTGCGACGTCATATATAATTCTGCATGCAGTGTACTCGTCTTACTTAGACGAATTTTCAGATTTTTCCTGCAGCACTTATTGTCGAAGGTACTCAATGCATATATACACCCAGTTGTGGACCATACAGCGCAAGCCTGTACACCATGAATGAAAAAATACACCTCGCTATTCGAAAAATGATTGATCATAACGCAACTAAAATGCTTAGTGTATTGTATAAAATACCGTTTGAGCAGCGACTGACTAGACTCAGATTGTGCACTCTCGAGCACAATCGCATCCGAGCTGAGCTAATCTTGACATACTGAATAATCCATACGGCAGCCCACACACTCAAATACCTCTTTAAAATTGGTCCCAGTCTCGCGAACCGCTGTCACACACTGACCCTTCAAATACCATATTTCCGATTAAACTGTCGCCGGTACGTTTATACAGTCCGTGTATGCTTTCTGTGTAAAAAGTTCAAAGTCAGAAATTTTCCTCCCTACTCAATGTCATAGTTTGAATTACTGTTCTTCCACCTATAAACCACGCCAATGCAAATATGAATGCATGATTTGATCATCTTTTATGCGCATAACCAATTGTACTGTACAGCTACTCGTTTTGTGTTTTAATGGCAATTTTGCCAAGGACCAAATACCGAAGCTTGTACACAAAGTAGTCATAGGGTGAACACGATGAATTTGCGAAGCTTTACTTCCAGGTCTAGTGGACTCGCTAACGATCTTCCATGTCATTATATGAGTGTTAACCTCAGCTTAACTGGGCTTAACTATCAGCTTTCCGCAAACACAATAAACGGTAATACCTTATTGGAAATTTTAAGTGTTACGCATGATATAAGGCTTTAAAATTTACGAACTAAACTAAATGCTAGGTTTTGAAATATTCCGCTGATTTTGACATGTTTTGCTTACGAATTTTCTCCATTTACCATTTAGCCCACTTTTGCCAATTTTGATTTTAGGTGGAAATCATTAAAGCATAGAATCCCTTAATAATTTTATTGCAATCGGATATCATATCTTCCCTTCCCAGTGATCAAAGCTTTCGCATGACTGGTGGTATGAAGAGGATATGCTGGTAAAAAGCTATGCTTTACAAGACTCACAAAAATGTACATCGGGTCAGATGGTGAAAATATCAAAATATTGTTAGAGACTATTGTCAAACGTGAAAAACATACTTGTCCATATAGGCATCTAGTGATTTTTAAAAACGTCAATGGTTTCAGATTGTAACACATGAGTAGGTAAATTGTTCCATAATTGCACATTGCATAATGTTTGGCAGTTCAAACACCTGTGCTGTTGGTACAGTTTAGATTGGTGACCACGCAGATGTGATGCGTGGGAAAGATGTAACAAATGTCTGCATGTATGATTTATTTGATTACGCACTGTCAAAATGAAGATTAGGACTCCTCGTTGATGTCTTTATCGGGCTGAATGAAATTTCAAGATTCAAAGTCGCATTTCGTATGGATCATTAGAAATTCCTAGGACGAACTTTGTCGCGCTGCGCTGTGGAGTTTCCAAAAGCTGAATGACTTTTTTCAACCAAGGATCCCATGCCGGTATAGCATATTCAATATGAGAACGGATGGAGGTTGAAAACAATTGTTCACATTATATTGGCGTTAATCGAACCTAGGGCTCTTGAGAAGAGAGCCAAGTTGCTTTCAGCTTTGCTGGAACCTAGATGGTGCAATTGATCGAGATGAGATCCGATGGATACAGGATGGTTTGTCTAAAATGATTGGTGTAAAATGCTAGTACATTAGAGCATTTCAGCTAACTGATCACGTGTTTTGTTCATGAAAATAGGGCACTAACAAGGAAACAGGAATTGAAAGCGATCCTGGTGAAAGAAATTGCAGACTATCAGGCGAATCGTCTGGCTTACAAGCAAGCGCTCGCTGAACGACTGCGGAAGGAGGATGAAGCGATTCAAGCTTACGTGGCGCGTAAAGATAATCAAAAAGCGATTACGGAAGGGAAAATGAAACTTCGGCAAAACGCGATTGAGCAATTACAAGCAAGTTTTACCTCGCATGTTCTGTTAGATTAGCATTGTTATTCCTCGTATCATGGGTTTTGCCCTTTCGTTTAAATGTGGGGTGTGTGATAGAAATGCATGCAAATGAGTATTTTGGTTCGTGGAATAATTTCGTTTAAATATTTTAGATTTTGGTGCACGAAGCGAACGATTATCGTTTTCTAAACGACAATGTAAGTGCAAGGGATGTGAGCAATACATTAGTTTGGACAACGCATGACGTTTGGAATAAATAGCTGTTCCACAGCACTAATTTCTTCGGTGTTAATTTTATAAACCAAGACTTGACCAAGAGTAATTGAATCCTGTTAATGCTAACATTCTATTGTTCCATTGTAAAAGGATTGCTATATGGTAAGCAGTTCCAACGCAGATAGATCCACGCCGATGGTTTGACTGATGGCAACGTTCTATTTCACCACTTCGGTAACGTGTTATTGGGGTAGAGAGAGGGGGTAGAGAGAGAAGCCGAAGTTGATGGCGTCAGGTCAACAGGTGTCGTACATCCGGCCAATTATCACATTTGGGTCCAACATAATCCACGTCCCATCTCCTGCACGCGCGTCGATTGTGTCTTGATTCATCCCTGAGATCAATCCGTGCAATGCTAATCGCCTTCACTCACAAATCCCACAACACAAGAGAAGCCGATTGGTCAAATACGTTTATTACGCACAAGACAAGTAACGAAGCGCATGCTTATCTTAATTAGGCAACACAAAGAATCACAACGCGGATCCTCAGCATGTCTGTCCGGGTTGTTACTTCAATCTGATTTGTCATTCGACATCGTGGCAACGTTTACCTTTCAAGCCCTCGCCACGCAGGGCTCGTTTGACCGAGATTGACCGAAACCGGAAATATTACAAATTCACAATTAACCTAGTCGATCTTCTCGGCGCTGCTGGCTCTGGTGTTGTGTCAGAGGGTCGAGTTCTGTATATCATTCGAAAGCTCGTGATTAGCGCTCATCGGTAATGCACTCCCCGACCTCACATTACGAAACCTGCACTTCACAAGAAGGGAAGTTCTGAACATCATAGTTTATGCATACATCATATCGCTTTGGATCACTTTACATAGATAGTCTGTAGCAGACTAGGTTATTGTGATTTAATTTGATGTACACGTGTAACTGAGCATGACATGCAAAAACGTACTCAACCAATTGCACACGGTTATGGTGCAACCCCTTCACAAATCTTCAAATACTGACTGTTTTTTTTTAAATTCAAGTATTATTAACCATCAAACTTTGAACCGTTTACATCACCTAACCAATTTTTCAATTATTTATGGCTGACAAACAACCTTTAGTGATGAAGTTCGGTAAAGGGGGCAACCAATAAATCCACACCATAAAATTTCGCGTTCAACAACCAGGCTGGCTGGTTCTGGTCTATAAAATACAAGTGAACCATATTAAAAACCTACTCCATGGAAGTTGAAATCGAGTGGCATCGAAAATTAAGTATAACGTAGACAGGCTTTCGTAATAAACATATCAATGCTATCAACGCTGAACGTACGAAGCTGGAAGCTGTGGAAAAATAGGCACTGACACAGACTGCGGTAAAAAGACCACAATAACGCCACGCAAACGGACGCTGACCGATCGAGTACTGCAAATCCTTGTGAAATTTGTGTGACAACTGGTAGTTCTGCATTGGTTTGTATAATGATGCTAGATGGTGTGGGGTATGAAATAGTCAAGCCCCTGTGGGTTATATTTATCGTGGACATCAATCGAATATGGTCAACAGCATCATATTGCACAAAACTCAGCGTCGCAAAATGAAAATGAATGCTAATTTAACGTTATATATAAACATATTAAATGTTGAGTTTCAATGTTTATCCAAGTTACTACACATTTGATAACTGTACTGGAACCGGGGATAATGGATGCCCTATCCATGCTTGTTACTTGAATATGTCTGAAGCTTTTGAACGTGTGAACCACAGCATACTGCTACAGAAATTGGAGCAGTTCGAAGTGAATGGCAAATTTTTGGCCTGGATAGAGGATAACTTGACTGGTTGAGTTGATGTGGCACTATCTAGCCAAGTAGAAGTTACAAGTGGCGTACCTTAAGGCTCAGTCTTAGAGCCAATAATCTTCCTTGTGTATGCGAACGAGGTACGTGAAATCGTAAGCATCAAAATCATTTTATTTGCGGTTGACATCAAAGTTTGGCCTAGGGTACGCACCATAGGAGATTGTCAAATTCTACAAAAATATCTTGAAGCACTTCTTACCTGGTCATTACGAAACTGCCTACCATTCAACATCCAAAAATGTAAAATATTAAACATCGGTAAATTCTTTGAACTCACATACTCTCTGGGATCTCAGCAACTTTCATGGGTCACGGAGAAGAAATAACTGGGTGTGTGAATTAGCAGTAACTTGAAGTCTTCATCGCAGTGTTCTGACATACAAAAAGTCCACCCAAACCTTAGCACTGTTCAGAAGGATCTTATGTAGTTTCACAAAGCAAGTACTCTCACGGATAATTAAGGCCTATATACTGCTAACAATGGAGTACATTGTTCAAGCATGGTCCCCATGTTTACGAAGGACATGCCTTTGTTACAACACGTATACCACCGGACTATACGAGGAGAGGATTGCAACTCTGAACCTATTTGAATTTCCGTACCGTCGTGATAGGGTTGACTTGATCCTGCTGTTCAACAGTTTGCATACAGTGGATCGCCCACATGAACATCTGTTTCATCGGCAAGAAGCACGTGGTAGCAGATTTCATTGTTACAGGTTAATTATTCTACATTGTAGATTAAATTTTCGAATGTTCTTCTTTGCTGTCCGAGTTTGTTTTCTAAAGAAATCTCTGCCCCACATCATTTGTGCATCAAGCCTGAACGTTCAAGGCGGAACTTGACAACACAGTGAAACCCGGGTAAAACGAATCGCTGGGGGAGAGTAAAATGTTCGGTAAAAGCGGAGTTCGTTGCAAGTAAAACGCATATTCAGACGTGATTTTGTCGCTGTTTTCTGTACACGCGTAAACAATAAAGAAGTGAAGAATGTCTTACCTTTGTGTGTTTCTGCATGCTTGTAATCCATTTGATGAATAGATGATTCCACAGCACACAGATCACAACATTAAATCCAAGTTCATGTTAATAATAGTAAATTTATTCTAAAACGAAGTAGTAAAAACATCTTGCACACACACACTGACAGTCCAATCTCACGTTTCATGAGGTATCTGGCCTTGCTCTTCTGTTTAAGTTTTGACTTGGCCACCGCCTCGATCTCTCTTTCGACGTCTCTTCCTTCTATCCTAAAAATCTCCTGCAGAGATCAAGAGCACTCATGGCATCTTTTACAGACGGAGCTACGACTTCTGTGTCACTGTCTTCGTCCGACAATGGCACTGCGGCTGTACCAGTCACAGAGAATTCGCGTGATTTTCTTGTGCTTGCGTGCGAGTCAGTTAGCATACTGTAGGCTAGGTTGCCTGTGTCTCGCCAAGCTGTGTGTCAATTCTATTCTTAGCGCACTGCAGGCCACTCTTGACGGAGCGTTGTGTGTTAAAGGCAAGACAAAACGAGTTCGTTGTATGTATGAACTTTATTGAACAAACATAGCTGTCGGGAACGTGTACAGTGTTCGTAAAAGGCGAGATTCGTAACGAACAGATTCGTTGTACGAATGTTTTAAATAAGCTTACAAGGAAGGACTATATTTGGAAAATCATGGTGAGTTCGTTCAACCCATGAATTCGTTGTAAACGAGTTCGTTGTAGGTGGGTTCCACTGTATATGTTGACCAAATTCAGCCTCGTACCTCAATACATAGGCTGACTTTCCATATTGACAAAACATGTTTGTTGTTTTAATGTATTCCCTATATTTTCAATCTATGGCTACTGTAAATTATTTTGTATTTGGACCATTAAAAAGTTTAATTACTTTGAATTACGACCATAATTAAACCAAAATATCACGTCGTTTCTTCCAATATTACAAGATAAATCTCCATCTAAACCTCGCTAATAAATTTCAATGATTGAGCAAGCGTTTATTGAATGCATCTAAAGCAGAAACCAACAACTTTGCCCGAGTGATTTGTAAGCTTAACAGCTGACAGAAATAAAGATATTCGTTTATTGTGAGTATCACGCAAATGTCAGTTGGAGAGCCAAAGTAGCTGTGCCAACATAGAAAGATTGGTTGTTTATCGATTTCTAGTTGATTGGTATAACATTGCTTCCGTGAGACCCTGAACGTTTTTGCTCCTAAGTGTATCAGATTCTATGCAAATTAAACAAACAGGTGTGCATAACAGAAGCTGGAAATGTGAATATTGTTTTGTCCATGTACACAATGTCTACCGGTTCACTTTTTCCGCGCTCATACCTCCATTCATAGTATTTTGTATACATCGGCAAAACTACTTTTGATTTGATGTTCACTTGAATGACCGACCCCAACAAATTCACATTTCAGATTCGTCTTGGAGAAGAACTGATGAGGCGCGAGAAGGATCGAACCGAACTTGAGAATGTGCGACAAATCTTGATTCACGAAGAACAAGAGGCCCGTTTTCGTGAGGAAGAACGACGATTATACGAGAAGAAAATCCAGTGTCAGCACGCGCTTCGACAGGATTACGAGAAACAGCTCCAACTGAAGCAGCAACAATTGGAGGTATGTGAGTGTAGAGATAAAGGGATTTTATATCTTCAAGATTCAAGACAAGGGCGATAAAATGCATATAGCTTCGGAAATATTCCTTCCTAAAAAGAACTAATTATTGATCATGTTATATCAACTATGGTTCAATTGAATACCTGCTGTGTTAATACGCCGTTGCAATCAAATTGTTATGTAACAAATACGTGTCCAGATTTCGGGTGAATGTTTCTTTACGCGAGGAGCGGTAACAATAGTTTCGGGGAGTGCATTCCAAAGGTAGCAGACACGTACAGAATGAAAAATTCGGTGACAGCTAATACGGGACTGTGCAATTTGTAATGTCGCTGGGTAGCTGTGAATATGTCTGGACTCACAGTAATTGAATTGTTGTAAACGTAACCGAGATTCCAATTAGAACTCGGTTTCTCGAATTTCCTGCAATCACTTGTCAGCGAAAATTATACTTCAGTGTAGCTTCTCCTTTAAGTGGTATTCCTTCATTCCGATCGCTTCTGATGTCAATAATTGCACATGCAAAGGGTCACAATAGAGTATATGTTCGGGACCAGTGGATGAAGTTAACTGTCAAAGAGCGTGCGTGATTTTAAAATTTTTCTACACACATATACACTTGTACCTATAGTTCAACTGCATGGTTATTGTAAAGTAATTGCTTTTTCAACCATAAATATTGAATCTTGAATCAGTACATCTGCGTTGTACTCAAAGTAAATCTAGTTGTGACAACCGGTAGTAAATTATTGATGAAAATAATCAGCAATTTTCCGCTGTTGTCTATTACATACGGCTGCTATTTCGATTGTGCAATAAATTAGTTTATATCTGTCGTTGGTCTTTCATATATTTGATACATAGATCGAACGCAAGGCCGAACAAGAACTACGACATTTATTGCAACAAAAATTTGATCAAGACGAACTTCAAGAACAAGCGAATCGCCTCAAGAAACAAGCCCAACAGAAAGAATTCGCGGCGGAAGCGCGAAAGGCGATGGAAGACAAACGACGCTTTGTTGAAGAGGAATTTCGAAAGGCTCGGGAGGAATTAGAATTGTCGCGACATCGAATGGCGATGGAACGCAAACTTGTGGAAGAAGAACGCCAGCGGTTGTTGAAATTCAATGCCGAGATTGCCGCCTACTTACCTAGAGTAAGTGATGTCATCATGGTCATAACATCACTTTGAGGTGTTCTATATTCCAGGTGAAAATTACAGTCAGTAGAAAATAATGAAAATTGGAGTTATGCTTTGGGTGGCATAAGATTGAACTTAATGTAGGCGCTTTTTCAGACGTGTGGTACCTACGATGAGAATTGAATGATGGTTCCTGAGCTACATCATCTGTGGGTAATTGTTTTAGTTTGCTTGTAGACATTTCCTGTTGCCACATAACTGGTCTCCGAGGATAGGTCAGTTTGTCCTTCCAAGAGGTGATGTAATTTTTCATACCGGACTGATTGTGAGATTGTAGCAAATATCATTCTGGCTACCGCTCATAAATGGTCATGATGGCAATTGTTTTCGGTTTGAACTGTCCACGGATGCAGAATTCAAAATCGGACGTCAAAAAAGGAACGGGGTCATAGAAATCTGTCTGGTGGATGTAATGGCCCGACCTCGAAGATAAACACTAGCGCTATGGCCCATAGAGACTTGCCTATAACAATTTTTATTGAGGTACGATGAGGATTTACATTTGAGCGTGATTGGTCATACCGACATTGCCAGAGGTTAATCGCATGCTACAACTTGCCTAATAATATAATGAAGTTTGACAATTTGTATGCAATCGCTTAAAGCAGTTTTGGGTAACATTTCGCTTCTGATACAGAAGCTTCGTCAGACGAACGGTCAGCGTCAGGGTAGGAAACATGACTGAGTAGTATTCCACCCGCGGGTAAGCAGCCTGTAAGAAGCCTAGGGTGGTGTCATGTCGCATAGGCATGACCAGGATCGACGGTCGATTTGATAAACATTAAGATGGTATAAGTGAAATAGAACTTGAATTGCAACAGTATAGAATCCGTATGATTTGTCAGTCCGTGTTAATTCACGATGATTTGATGATAATCGTTGTAAAAATTAGAAGTGAAAATTTCTGATACTACTGATGAAATGTTATGCTTATATTCCCCGCAATTGCAAAACAGAATCAGTTTGCCATCGTCGGACAGAAACAAGTAATATTAAATCAACGATGGCTCTCAAGTTTTACTTTGTTCAATACTTTACCACGATTTCAAAGCTCACTCAACATATAGTGCCTTAACTTGATGGTAATAAACAGCCAGAAACCGGTTCAAGGTAATTCAAGTTTTTTAATGTTCTAAAAGCAACAAGCTCAACAACAACCATAGGATGGCAAAATTAAAATGTTAGTGTATAAACAATATAAGGAAGTAGATTAAGCAGTATATAAGTGTTCGGAAAAAGAATAATTCAATAAAAACTCGTCTAATTTCGTTTTAAATTCATGCAAGCTAGTGAAGTGAGCAACGGTTAAAGGTAAACTGTTCCAAGTAAAATAGACAGAGTAAAAATAGCTTCTACAGTTCAGGCGGGAATGGGGTACGACCATCACATATTCATGGGTCCGATATTTTCTCATATCCCTTTCGCGTGAATAAAACCTGTAAGGGATGGTTCGGGTTATGAAATGTTTAGTAAAGTGAGATAAGTTCTCCTCTGATTCGTCGATAGGGAAAGTCGAACAGATTCAGTTGAGCTATCCATTCTTTATAAGGTTTGTTTCGGATGCTGAGAACTAGTTTCGTTGAGCGGTGATAGATTCGCTGCACAAGATCCACATCCTCCTTGAGCCACTGGGACAGTGACTGCACACCGTATTCCATGACTGGTCTCAAGTATATATTCATGATCCTTAGGAATATCTTGGGCGAAAATTTCCCAAATAGCCATTTGAGTAGATTCAGGACAGGTGTTGCTTTTTTAAAGGCATTGTTTGTTTGATGTGATGTTTTTAAACTGGAGCATATCCAGACACCCTAGTCTTTTTCTTTGCTGAAATTTTCAAGGACATGTGAACCTATATGATATGTGAACTCTACTTGATTCCCCACATTCATGATCCTGCATTTGTTAAAATTAAACGGCAGTTTGTTCTTCAACGACCAGCTGTGAAGCGTATCAAGATCTTTTTGTAATAGCATCGGAGATTTACAACGCTACGCTTGCCAAATAAGCGAAATGTTTGCGCTTGACTCGAAACAACCTTGTTATCCTTTATTCAAACACCATGGTTTCTTGGAAGAACCCAATTTAACACTGGATTTCAAGTATAACTATTTTACGTCACTTTTAGTTAATGAAAAAATCTGTCAGCGCCCGTAGAAATGAACCAAACAGAATGATTTGATCCTAAAATGATAAGACTGCAAAGCGGTTGCTTTCAACTGCGTATAATGGTTAGGCTTAAAACCCTGGTCGACTTTGATCTGGTTAAATGAACATCAACTATTGAGATATCGTTTTCCGTTAACCTTTAATCCATTTTCAAAATAATTTATACCAATAAATATTTCATCTATTTTGACAGAAGGTGTTCCGAACTCCGAACGAAAGGGTCGCGCTCATTCAGCAAGCATCCAAACAAAAAGTTTAGTATTGTAAAAGCTTTAAAATAAATAAATATTACATAAATTCTTCATTGAATTCGGTGAAAATTTTAACGAAACGGGTTTGTAATCTGCTCGGGGAATTGAACCGATTGTCAACACTAGTCTTATAGCCAATGTGCATGAAAAAGACTATTAACGCTGTTCTTCGATCAAAATGTTTGTTCCACATTTCCTTTGCGCATCCCGTATCCTGTTACCCGGTCTTCTCAACATGTATTTTCCGTGAATCAAGAGGTATTAAGGCTATCGGACTGTTTAGTCATTTGAAAAACTGTGAAGCGGATATAATGTACATCCATGGACGACATCGACCGAAGGAGATCACCACCACCAACAAAAGCAGCAAGTTTATCGCAATACTGAGCTGTGTTTCCACTGGCTCTCGAGATATGATCGGCGTGAATGTAGCGGATTGATCGGAGTCATTATATCCCATAATCCATGACCACGACATAAGTTCCATAGCGTCTGCAGATCTTTCTCATACAATCGAAACCTATAGCATGTCCGCTATTCGAGAACTAAGATATTCAATATTTTATTCGTCGTTCCTTAGCTGGTTGATAAAAGGAAGAATGGTTTTAGAGCGCAGGACGTGACTGACTAGTTGAAACCTTACATAAAATCTTCGCCTAAATAACGTGTATGTAAATGTTGTGTTGCGTACGTTAGGGTATTCGACCATCACACAATGTTGGTCGTTTATAAGCACCTCGATTGTCCGGACAGGAACCGCTTTGTGATACGGTATTCGAACATCGTGATTCCTTGTAAGAACCAAATTTACTAGTGGCATACAATTATATTTTGATTATCACTTTCCCATTGTTCCCAGGTTACCTGAAACTGATCTTAACGCCTCCGCTTAATGACGACAAACCGTCAGAAACCGGTGGTAGTATGCAAGTGAGATGTATGTGAACACCACGAAAAGTTGTTTTTTGTTTATTCGGTGGCACCCTAATTAGCAAAAAATATTTGCATTATTACAAAACAAATAGCGAAATGAAAAAAGGAAGCACTTTATCATGACGAAATGAAAACTACATGACCTCTTGCTATGACTATGTTATGTGGTGAACCTCCATTATCGAGAATAGTATTACCACGTATGTGGGTATTGATTTAAGCTTGATAGCAGGCGATGTAAAACAAAACAATGGTGCATTACTCATGGTTTACGATCTACATGCTGCTTGTTGCAGTAGACAGAAAGTCACGTGTTGAACGACGGATATTGCCTCAATTAGAATTAAACACATGACAATCCAAGGATTGAAGTTAAAAACTACGAACATTTTACAACACCACAGGATTACGGCATAAAATGATAATGTGGCGAAATAATAGTTTATAACGAGTAGATTATATCAAATTTATGACTAACGAATGATGTTTGTCTGCATATGTAAGTTTAATTATCCTTTTAATATCCCCGGGCAAGGAAAGACAGCCACACACTGAGGTGAGGAATTGTAGTACGCGAAACAGCTGCGACAATTAATACGGAATCTTGGGATGTAGATGGATTACGTACGTTTATGTTTAAAGCCATATTTTTATTAATAAGTAGTATATGACGTTCGAAAAGCAGGACGGAAGCACACGACCGGTTTCGCGGTTATTGTCGCTCATCAGGTATGCATATCCATGACCTGTCGTTCGAACGCCGTTCTGACTTTTTGCTAAACCCATATATTTGCGAATTCGAGTATAAATCCCTCATTTGCAAATTGAAATTTAGCTTTTATATGGGGACCAATCTAAGTCCCACAGTCGGTGCAATATAGCACCGGTAACTGTTTGGAATAGTTTTTCAACATTCCAATAACAGCATGATAGTAGTTTTTGTTTAAAGTTAGATTTTTATTAATAAGTAGTATATGAAGTGTCAGTGTGTTACTTTCTCACAGCAATCTTGAAACAAATGTCTTAGTGAATGTCTTTCAGGTAGACACAATTCCATACACAAGAATAATATCGCGACACAGACTGAGACGAAACAATCTTTCTGTGTACGGAACACTTGAAGACCCATAACTAACTTTGTCATTCTGTGATAATATATTCATTCGCTTCCAAAGAGCCCAGAGATCTACCGCATACTCCATAGTAAAAAGAAGGTAGACGTTCATTATCCTTGGTAACAGTATGAAAGATTCTTCGAAAAATACCCAACAATCTGTTGAACTGTCGATATATAATGAGACAGTTATTCGTGCTTTTCCGGTCCTTACTACCGCATGCTCTAAGGTCTTTTTCCACAGTAAACAGGATAACGTTTTCATTGGTTATTAAGATGCGCCTAGCTGCCTTCAATATCAAATGTCAGCAATCTTGAAGACAAGTTGCCGTTTAGTAATAAAACGACAGATTGAGGGTAAAATTGGAAATATTACCACACGAAATTGAGTTAAGAAGACGAAGAATGTTTTACATCATATTTCAAGATGTCGTTCGGGATATTTTAATTTGCAATAGCCTTTGATTGATCAATCAGGTATCGATCTAGGTGAGGAACAATTGACCTGAATTTGAGTTAGGCCAATGACGAGCAAGATAAACTTCGCAACAAAGTTGTAGCATTTCAGTGACCTTCGGATAAAACGCTGCACATTGATTATGTAATATCGTATCAGGAAGATAATGGCTTCTTATTAATTGTTGAACAAGTTGTGCAAATACCCTTCACTGTTATAACTATTTGCTGAAACGCTGAAGTTTTTATCAGATTAGATCCTACGGTGATTTTGACGGATAAGGTGATAATTGTTATCAACTATAAGTGAGACAAAAGTAATGTGTTGCTCACATCCCCATCCCTTAAGTGAGACAAGTTTTTCCAATGCAATTGCTAGTACACCCACGTATTTGATTAAAAGTCTGAACAAGTAATACAGGAGTGTGGGCTCTCAGGGATTCCTAGGTAGACAACACAATCGATAATCCTGAAGAGATAGGATGGCGGTTTGATACAGCAAAAAAGGAAGATCGCAGGCATCTCAAGGAAAGCGTTCGCCAACGAATTAGTACCAATGTTCACTTATTAAACAAGGAGACGCATAAGTAATCTCGGAGACGTTTTAAAGATCAACAGCCTCTGCAAAACAATGTCGTATGGAGGTCACAAGATATACGGTCGGCAAAATACCCTCGAACATTGCTTTGTTTAATCATGGCTTATTGCTAATTAGCCGAAGAGATTGACGCCACCAAA
>JACCGJ010001619.1:0-27562 GCA_013407085.1 Atriophallophorus winterbourni
AACTGTTCCAAGTGAAACAGACACGGATAATTTAGTCGGGAGAAGGGTCTGAATAGGCCATTTAAGGGATGGTTTGGGATATGGAATATTTTGTGAAGTATGGTAAGGTATCGTCTGTTTCGTTTATAGTAAAAGTCTATTAGATTTAAGTGAGCTATACTTTCTTTATAAGGATGGTTTCGGATGCTGATAAACTAGTTTTGTTGCGTTGTGGTAGTTTTACTGCATAAGTTCTACATCTTTCTTGAGCCACGAAGACCATGACTACACAGCGCATTCAATGACGGATCTGTGGTATGTTTTCATGATCCGTGGAAATACCTTAGGCGAAAATATCTAAAATATTCATTTGAGTAAATTGAGGACATATGTTGCTGTTGTAAAGGCAGTGTTCGTTTGAAGTCAGGTTTTTAAACTGGAGCATATCCAGACACAAGCGCATAATGGTTTCATATTCAACAGTATTAAGAATGAGTAAACAGTCTGATTAGGTTGAAACAATCTTTTCCACAGTGCTCAGAGCGATAAACATTAATGGGTCCATCAACGTCAGTTGCATGCCGCCGGCGTGATCTGCGTTCAGCAGCCGTGATCAGCATCTGTCCTAATACTTGCTATTTCGGTACAAACATAATAATTAGAAAATAATCATTTAAACAAGACTTTTGTAACAACAGTATAAAATAAATTAGGTAAAACAAAAAGGAGTCAGATCGAGAAGTCCATTGATAATTTTCTTTGGGAGAAAGTCGGTCAGAGGAAATCAAAGATGAATCCGTACCCTATGGAAATTATAATTCTGGGATGGTGAGTTCAAGTTAATATGCCGGAATTATTCCTAGATAGTCGACAGCATATGTGCCCTTTCCTACAAATTACGGAGCTTAGAAATTCAGTTTTAACGGAGAATTCCAGTAAGCAAGTATACCGAATTATTTGACTCAATATTATGTTATTTGATTCAATGAAATTCGAAGTACTTCAAGCTGTTAAATGGTTTAAAATCATTCGGTTTAACAACAACCATAGAATCGTGAAAATTTAAATATGAGTACAGCAAAAGCTGAGAAATTAGGTTTAACCGTTTAAAAAGACTCAGGAGAAATATTCGAGCAATTCAGTTTTAAATTTATCTAAGTTAGTTGAGTGTTTTAAGTAAAAGGGAAACGAGCAGATTGAAAATACTTTCAACATTTTAGGCATCAACAATACTAATAAAGGCATTTACGTGGGCAAAAAACATGATAACATCAGCAGTGTAGAGGTGGGGAAAGAGGAGGAACATATCTTAGGAAAGTGGATAAACGGAGATTAAATACTTTAAAAGGGATTCACAAATTTACCGTCACTCATGGAGCTCAACCGTTCGTGCATGCGGTGAACAATACTCATATATCCAGGTCATTAGTGGTTTATTATGGCACGTATTACATTCATTTCAAAATGTGAAGGGTAACACTTCGCCGTTTATTAGACATCGTTACATGATTTTATTCAGGTTTATCTATAAAACATCATACACCACCATCACAGAAATCATTTGCATAAAATGTCACGTGATCATCGTAGCTTTTTTGACTGAAGCTGTTAGGTTTTATGTGGATTATTTACCATTGTGAGGTTATTAAATTGAACCGTTCAAGGAAAACATATTCACTTAGCAGCATGCAATGCAGTATCATACGCATTTAGGATACCACTGTAGTGGACTGACCACTACAATAATGTCCCCAAGAATGTTGGAGAAAAGGCACAGGAGATGAAAGGTTTATCGCGGTAGCCAAAAGGGTGTACGAAGGTACATGGTAGCAATCACGGAACACGAATCAGCGGAAAGTGTGTTATCAAGGTCAATTGTTATGTACAGTAAAACAATGGTGTTACACCACGCAGGCTAAACAGGGAGTATGTAGAAAATATGGCAAGCATAAATTTGTTCAACATTCCTCATCGAAAAATTCGGGGACACCTTCTCCATATCTCGTGGAAAGGTAGCTTCGAAATTTGAATCTACTACTTCAAGGCTAGTTGGAACTTGTCTTATTGTCTCCACCTGATGATGGTAAACAGTTGGGAGCAGATAGTAGAGTGTAAATGCTGAAGCGGTGAGCAACATCTTAAAGAATATTTCATACAAAAACCATCCTCCACTAGTTCGTTACTCGTTTAGAGAAAATGCGCTTACAGTACCCTATTTTCATCTAATTTGTAAATATTAGTTCTCTAATCGTCTTTTTTGTAAAAAAATCTTTACATTGAACTTTACTCAAATAGCCTGCTGAATTTTAGACTAGATTGAGTGGATTCTCAGTCGATGCATTCATTTCTCGAATCGTTATACTTTCAGAGCGTTTTATTCTATCGTTTCAATTTCACAATGCTTCTTGTTGGGATAAATGTTTTTAGAACATTGAATACTTTGGATTACCTATAACTCACGAGAACACGATCAAAAGCAACACGAATAATAAAACACTATTCTTGTTTTAAAATGATTCGTCACATGTATTGATGCTTCGTCGTGTTGTTGCTAGCCTTCCTCGATCGATGGCGACCATCAGGTGCATTACATACACATGATGGCTCCATGCTCGGACCTATTAAAATGACTAAACAGTTCTATTGGAGAGGAACAATCTCTCGCGCAGCGCTCGCAAAGATAGACACAACTCGGTCTTCATTATCAGATGCATCCTGGCGGCGTGATCTGCGTTCAGCAGCCAAGAACAGTATCTGCTCCTCCCCAGATTGTAGAAGACACTTTACACAATGCCTCCAATGTGAGTGTTGAAGCGCAAGTTCTACGCAACTCGTAGACTCAATGTCGGGAACTTTCATGTCCATATTTGTACCGCAAGTGTGGTTTTCCCAATAGCCGATTTCTTTATTTCAACTCTAGTTTCAAGAATTCGCGGAGACGCACCACAGTTATTAAAAAATATTCGGTATACTCGGATACAAACGAAACTATTCAATCAGATAAAAAGAAGTGACAAATTTGCGAGGCTGATTCGACTATCAGATTTGGTTCTTGTATGTTGCTTTTGAAAATTTGTGCATTCTGTCACCCGAAGCTTAAGTTTTGATCAAGCTTACCTCTCTGTTAAGCGAAGGGAAATCAACGGAATGTACATATGGAAACGGGACTATTCCTAATTCATATCTCTTTTCTGTATGGTTGGCAGCTCACAACATTTGTTTGCTTCAGGAAAACTTCACTGAAATATCATGGTGTCGTGACATCAAATTAATTATTATGAAAGATTGTTTCGACATGTTTAGCTTGACTCTCTTTGATGAGTTCTTCAACATCGATTAGGGGCCAGTTTCCTGATGTGAGCAGCCTCTAAATTACAGAGGTACTTGTATAGTTTGGAATCAATTTGAAAAATCATCTAATTAAAGATGAAATTTCCAAAGATTCCTGTCTAGTAATATATGACGAGCTCTCTATCCTGAAACGGAAGTATCGTCAGATCAAGGTTGACAGAACGATGAAAACACGGGCTCCTTATTTGGCTGTAAAATGCATCAGATATGGGAAAGCGGTATGCATTTTAAAATAGACTGCCCCGAACATCAGACGATTCTGCCCGTGGTCTCTATGTAAGTGTGCCACACAGGTCCGCGTGTATAGACTTTGTGCATAATGGAGATTATGAAAACTTGAGAGGTATATTCCTCACGGTATTCTTACTTAATTTCTAGTTCAACAACGTAAACATGAAGCCCTCCATATCAACGTTTCATCATTTCATTAAGACCAATCTAACATTCTTCCTGTGGTGTTGTCTCATATACCGACCCCGCTAAAGATGAAATACAGGTCAGGGTGAGGTATTAAATGCCATCAGAAAGGTGCATTTTTATGTATCATTTACTTAGCTTTACATGATATAAATCTCCGTTTCGAGCACATAGATTTGTTGAAACAGTTCTTTAGAAGTTTGTTATTGCTTTGACGCACTTAGAACAGACAGAACGCTGTACTACATATTAACACAGATGTATTGGTTGATGCGAATATAAATAGAGCTCCCAAAGTTCACAAATTCTATCACGGCCTGTATATATCTAAAGGTGAATCATTATACTTTTATCCAAAACAATACACAGACACATATATTATTATTCCAAAACATTTTGGGCTGGGAGTAAAATATCGCATCGAGGCTGTTTTACTGTGACCAATGTTTTGAGTTGCTCCAGTTACATACCACAAGCGATTTCTGGCTGCATCAGGTGGAGACAGTAAGTTAACATTTCTACTTTTGAATCAATTTTATTCTGTTACATTTTAATATCATTAGCATACTGCTTATCATTTGGAAATTATTGTTTTCAGCTGTGCAGTTTATTTCGATTGGCGTCCAACACACACTGTAACTATTATCAACACTAGAGCATCGAACACATACTCTATTAATGAGTTATAATCACAACCATTTTGACGAGCCAGAGCATGATGTTAAAGAAAAGAAAACGGAAATCAACGAGATAAAAGACCTACTCGGTATGCACTTGCGTTCACGTTTTCGAACTGTTTCAGCAAAACCAGAATGTTTCTTCAAGACGAAGCAATTATTTCTGGCTCTACAATCAGATGGTTCAATTGGAGTGAAGCTGAGTCCGCCATTGTCTTTTTATCCGCGTGCCTGTAGGGATGTAAAAATGCCTGTCATCAGATGGTAATTCATTCGCGAAGCACAGAGTTTATTATGTTTTTTATCGTATTACGTCTAACAGATGAAATATAAAGAATGACCAGCCCTATTGCTGGTTTCATACTCTTAACTCGATTTACGTAGCGGCAGAAAACTGGTTCTGTGAAATTTGAAACAGCGGAAATGTAGCAAACAATGTACCAGTTTAGAACTACTGTTACCTGGATGATAGATTATACAAATTGAATGAAATTCATAAGATAGAGCCTTAAAATAACCAGAATTTTCGGGGCCATTAATCACGAAAATTCAACCAGGAATTTGGTCCGTTGACTTGCTGTAAATGTTCGCATCGATATTTCAGAATAACTAAACAGTCGATTCGGAGGAACAGTTTCTTATGCCAGTCGTACGCTGATGACGTGATCTACAATCAGCAGATAAAAGATGTATCTTCCATTTTCCTAGCTTGGACATGACGGTTTACATAGTGGCTTCAAATTGGCGGTCATGAGCAAGTTCTTCCCAACTCGTAGGTCCATTGTTGAGAGCTTTCATATCTCTTTTGTACGCGTCTTTCTACCGCAAGTGCCGTGTGCCCAAGGGTCGACTTCCTGATTGCAACTCACCATATAGTAGATCTTTTGAAGTACGACTGTTTCTATTCTTTAGACAAGACTAAGCGGTGACTTAGCGGAGTCAAAATGCTCTGTAGGCAAGCTTTAGAAAGCAGTTCAACATTCATTATAATTCCATTCAGGATACGTTAAACATACGGCCGATTCTCTTTGAATAAGAAGCATTCTTCCTCTGTTCGAGTCTTGCGTGAATTATCAAAATTTTCTGTTTCCATCATTATTGATTCTTTTATTCATCTTGACATTAAACTTGGATAAAGATATTCTTCAAGTTAAATTGTTATATTACATGATGTTCCATACGTAGAATATCTTATTTCATTTCCGATAGCTCGGTTCAACAATATGATTTGAGTGTTTAAGTTTAATTGATAAACAATTAAGAATTCTAAAATCGATTCATCTTAATGGTGGATGGAAAATCACCCTCTCACCGATTTGACAGGGGTCAGTTCCAAGAAGAATAGACGAATTCATTCAAGTCGTGTCGTTATACCGCGCTCAAGACTGGTTTGCAGACGTCACTTCTTCTCTGTGCGTATTTGCTCTCTGTGGAATTATTGACGCTAACGCGATGCGTGTTTTCAACTCAAACCTTGATGATTATATCAAAGAGCACTCCACTAATGGCCATGTATATTGACCCCATATGAACCCCAACACAGCAAACACTTCAATAAAATTTTGATTGCATCCTTTGTATGTTTTGTAGCTGTCATACAATGGTACATGCAAAGCATTTGCTTCTTTAATCATAAAATCTTCATACTTGATTCTTGAAGTTCTAACAAAAATTGTGAAATTCAAATTATTCAGAGTTTTGCAGAGAGACGCATTTAGTCTGTTCCAACTTTCGGACATTAATTCTTGATATAATTTTTATGTGCAATTAGACTGTGGTTACAACCATTCAGTAATCATTATTTTAGTCTCACTGATTAATTGCTGAAAACTGTATAGTAATGTAAGCAGTATAATATCGATCAAATTAAATTCCTACAATTTTATTGGAGCATAATATTCAATATGATCAACGAAAAACTTCAAATCCTAAATAGAAATCCGAGAGGTGATTCGTCTGTAAACGTTTTGTTAATTTCAGGCCAAGCAATTTAGAAGTTGTGCAACCCGCAATCGAACACATCAACGCACTTCCACTCGAACGTGAAGGACTGCATGAATCCAGTAAGCTTTTACAACTTTTCTAGTCACTTTTAGTTAAAATTACAATCGATTATACATATTGCAATAGGCTTGGTTTTCATTGTCTAGCAGTATTTGATGAGTCCAAAAATTGTTGGAATGTGCACAGTTATTTTCACGCAAGCTTCAAGTTTCAAGATTCAAGAAATGACCGTATCTAAAGCTTATAGCTGTACAACACATTAAGATATTCTTTTATATAGATAACTACATATATATTGTCTCGGTGCGATGGAAAAATATTTGTTCGAATAAATGTCGCGTGAAGTTGCTCAATTAAGCTTTATAAACGGAATGTAGGATGGAATTACTAGGCATAAATACATCTAGCTTATTCCTGGAAATCCGTTCACTGTATTAATGCACATCTGAAGGTAAAAAGTTCCATAAAAAACAAACGCGCACGGAATAGACTAACCGACGCTATTTCCGGTGAGAATGTCGAATATCAAATGCCGTTGGGTGAGTACATGTGGTATGACTTGACCTGAGGCGAAATATATGACTCAGAGGGTGCATCTTGGAGTTCATTATTTTATAAGTTAGGATTAGATCCAATTAAACCCGTTTGCGAGGCAGTGTATCTAAATTAAGATGCACCAGTCGATCTTCATATGACGGGTTGCGGAGACAACCAACAATTTTAGTTGCTCAGTGCTAAATCATCTCGAGCTGTCTTTTTGTAACCATGGTGCCAAAGCTTGCACTGAGTAATCCATCACTGGGTTAATATATGTATTTATGAGCATAGGGAATGTTTCATGGGAAAATGTCCGAAATCACACGAAGCACACATAGCATGCTGCTAGCACTTTGTACACTACTTCGCATTGCATGCTATTCTTAAGACCTCCACTAATCCATACGCCAAGGTCCTTTTCTTATGTTGTCCACTCCAGTTGTTGCGATCAAAGGTTGTAAGAAAGAAAGATTGAAAGAAACAAGCTTTATTCGTTGAGACAAAGGCTAGAGGATAATGGAAATTTTTACTTATCTGCAACACTTTGCACTTTCTGAAGTTCAATGGAAGCTTCTACCTATATGGCCAGCTGCGCAATATATCCTAATCCAGTGTGGGCAATTTGCGTTGATAGAGCTCGTTTAAACAGAAGTTTGCAAATTGATTGATCGGATTTGAGGTTATCAATTGAAAAATCTGTTCCATTTTGACATAATATCCGTTTTACATTAACTTGCAACGTTTACAATCAGCTATGGTAGCATGTGTTTATGTTTAATATTTGGTTGCTTTATCTGTTAGGGCGTTGGAGTGATGCTGTAGAGTAGGCATGATCTCACCCTCAGGACAGGGTACTTACTTTACTATGTACATTTAAACGGATGGCTCCGCTGATGGATTAGCCGAGTTCATTGATATCTGGAATCGCGAAAGCCTACGGAAGTCGATCGAATGTAAGCTCGTTGCAAATTGTAAGCAACAGTGTTCTAACCTTTGACGGTAAACAGTTTCAGGACATGCACATCCTACTTCATAGTTAACAACCAGGTCTTCAAATGACCACCTTGCTGCCGACGCCAATTACGAGCAGGTTTAGTGTTGAAAACAAGTTTCATGAGCACTGAGTTTGCCCATCGGAGGACGTGACCAAGCCAGTCCACGATACGCCGTTGGAATTGAACAGAAAACGAACTTATTCCATTGCATGTTTTCCGAACGGCAGCGTGAGATACTCGGTCAGTACATCTGGTGTACAAAATTATCAGAAACCATTAATGGTCGAACACTTCCGAAGGTTGTACATCCTGTGATCTCAGTAGCTGCGCCTCACATCCATAAAGCAGTACAGGGCGGATAGCTACTTGGTAAACATGTATTTTAGTTTTGAGGCTGATCCCGGGCCTGCGCCAAAGGGTGCCTTTCAACTGCAAAACTTCACCGCATCTTTCAACGAGCCGTTAAATGACATACTGAAACCGATGTACAAGAACAAGGTGCTAGACCGTGGTAGGTATTTTACCTAATATTGCTGGTATCCGGTTCACAATTGTGTACCGTTAAGCACTACATTCATGAACCATTTGATGGAAAGTGGAAGGTCACATCTGATGTACCACCTCTGCAATATAGCAACTTAGTCCCCACTGTATAATCAGCAATCGATGTGACTTTATGTTCGAATATAGAATATAGTTTAACTAATTCTGACCAATAGTTTTCGGAAACTACTTTTGATTCGAACCATTTTAGCATCCTGCGTGAATACTCCAAAATGTTCAACGTTCAACGAAGAAGGAAAGTTGGTGTATAATTACCGTCCGAAGGTGGGGAAATACGTAAGTATTTTGCCTCTTCCAATTTGGTGAATTGATGAGGTCGATGTAACGCAGTATCGATATGAAACTAAGGATGATGATGATATTGACTATTTTGTTGTTGGTAATATGGTCCCGATTGAACTCTCGTGTTTAGGGTAACCGCAAGCTGATTGTAAAGACAAAGATGATGGTATAGAGCGCGTGCGTACTAAATGATTTACTGTACGGCAGTGAAACCTGGACCACCCAGGCAAGACACGAACTGAATCTGAATGCTTTCCATCTAAAACGCAACCGTCGTATCTTGAACATATCGTGGATGGACAGAGTGACTAAAGCTGAAGTGCTTTCAAAAGCTGGTCTACAGAGCATGTTCACCCTATTACGTCAGCGAGGCCTTGGCTTGGTCATGTCTACGGAATGGAAAATGGTCTTATTCCGAAAGATCTACTCTATGGGGAGTTGCAATTAGGAAGTCGACCATTGCGCAGATCGCACTTGCGATACAAAGATTGTTTCAAAAGAGATATGAAAGCTCTTAGCATTGACCCCGCGAGCTGGGAAGAACTTGCTTTTGACCGCTCACTTTGGAGGCATTGTTTAAAGCGTCATCTGCAAGTTGGGGAGGAGCAGATACAGCACTTGTATGCTGAACGCAGATCACACTGCCGGTGTGTAACTGACACCCTACAACAGAGTTCTAACTATCGTTACAAGCGCTGCGGGAGAGATTGTTCCTCCTGAATCGGACTCTTTAGACATTTAAAAAGCTGTAAAACATGAAATTCATGCGATTGTGATGTACATCCATGGTCGACATCGACCGAAGGAGGCCAACTCATCCAAATCAATATGGTCAATCTATCACGTTAAGAGTGATTCTTGGTTTCACAACGATTAACTAGCATTCTTTGGGCATAACGAAACATCAAGCTTTTAATTCGTAATGTAAACTTGAGATTCGTTGCACTGTTTGTTACACCTTGTTTGCAGTTTACGACTTCATACGTCAATGGTTCGTTCGCCCCGAAGAGACTGGTTATTGAGGGTGAAGACTTGTTAAAATTTGAATCCCGATTCGAAAGTGGAAATCTCCAGAGTGCACGATATATGTGAGTTAATATCCTTAATGAAATGATTGGTAATGTCAACATCCATTGACTACAAATCTTTCGAAACGGTTGTGAGGACCAAATTTTCAATTGATGCAAGCATGTAACTGTTTATTAAAAACATACGAAATCAGCTTGAGTTTCAAACACTACAAAGAGCCATCAAAATTAATGAAGAGGATGTAACATAGCTAATTGATCTCATTACCATCAAGTATCAAACAAAATCAATGTTGCTAATTGAAATTGTTCGGACTTAAGAATGATGGCCACAAACCAGTCGTTTTTTGAACGCATGGTCTAGAGATTTTATTCGCAATCACCTCAACTGTTCGTAAGATGTGTCAGCCAACACTTCATGGCACGTTGCGAAGTAAATAACTGAGAACAACTCCTCTGATATTGCTTGACTGTCCTTGCTAACCTGATCAGATATAATCGAACTTTTCGCCTTCTTACAACAATGCCATAAAACGTGGAAACTGGCGAATCTAATGTTTGAACAGAACACAAAACTCGGAACTCAGACATTTTTATGGTAGAAAAAGTAGTAAGCTTAACAATAACCATAGTATGACAGGTATATGGAGTAAAATGACAAAATTTCTCAAAAATCAATAAGGACAGTCACGTACTGCATGATTCGTCATATACTCATCCAGATAGAGGCGAAAACCGCAACAGATTCCGAGCGTGTGATCTCTTTAGGCAAAAAGTTCAAAGTGAAACAAATTCTTACCGAGAAAAACGTTCGACGAATATCCAATCGAGAATGCGGAATGCTTATAGCCTTTGAATGTGTTCGTGTTCGAGTAAGGCCATTGGGCTATAGCAAGTGTTTAAAGGGATAGTTCTCAGTATGCCATATTTTGAATGCCAACTGGAGGTCACTCCGTATCCGTCGTTGGGTAAAATCATGTAGATTTAGTTTTAACATTCGCTCAATGATGGTTGGCTAACAAAAGGATGTTCTATAAGGTGAACAGATCGATTCTAGCTCATATGAGGTAAAGGCGACCAAGTAAATCCCTGGGAAGACGTTCACATTTGTTTACACGGGTCCTCGCAACGTCGCTGGAACATCTTTCGGACAGCTGAGGCGTTCGCAACTAAACACATTTGGCGAAAATTGTGCGTCCAAAATCGACTAGTCATTGATTTTTTATTCACTTGGCCAACATTTTAAGTTATAACACATGAGGTTGATTTTTGTGGTGACCAGATCCACTGGGATTTTCTAACGCTCATATTGTACATTTTGATGAGAAATACCGAAAAAGGAATTCCTCCGCTTTCATCAAGTGCTTTGTTGACAACATTTTCTTCTTTCTTACTAATAATTCGTGCATTTACCGACAAAATAAAATAACCAAAGTGATGTGTCGATCACATCCGCCGAACTTACACTCCAGCTTAAATTCATACCATGACCGGAAGACTCGGGCTTCAGATTCGTTACAGCAGATGATACTTCACGCTCAATATCATGATCTCATTCCTGCAATATCTTGAGATGAATTCTACTATAATCGGAATAACCGCTTGTTTATCCGATTTACGTTATGCGTATCAATGTAAAATATTTCGCAATAATTGGAGATGTTTCCTAAATTACTGATGGAGTAGAAATCATCTTGAATCTATCGTGTCAGTTGGTTTCAGTAAAGATGCCTGATGCGCTTGATGGTAGTCTATTTGTATTAACTTTTTTGCATATAATTATTGTCCTTAAAAGAATATCCGACGGTGTTGTACAGCTATAAGCTTTTCATACCATAAATTCTTGAATGTTGAACCTTGACAATATTAATGCAAGCAATTATCGTAAAATCAGCCCTAAGGAAGCAAGTTATTCAGGTCATTCCAGAGGATAGTAAACTCATTGTTTATCATAGCTCAGAATATGTTCTTGCATGTTTATAAGCACCTGAAATAATTCACATATATTTGTCATAGTGTAAGTGGAGAGAGCTACCCCGTCCCAAAGAGCAAGTCACTCCCACATCATTCACAGCGGTCAAAAAATAAATAGCTTTTCAAGGTCCTCCAAACTATTTCTCATTAGAATCCGCCTATTCCTGTAAGCTGATTTTACTAGCCAATACAGCCATACAAAATGTAGATCACAAACAGTATTTAATACTCAACTAAGGTAACATGTTTCGCCAGGAAAACTGGAAAAATAAACAGTAATCAATACATAAAAACGTGAATATTTTCCAGTACTTAAAACATTTGTGACGATTTTTCACATTTAAATTTTCCAGAGCATAAAGTTTGCTGAAGCTCCTTTGACAGAAACTTTATTTGGTGAATATCAAGGAAGTTTGACTCAACCAGCTTGTAATTGAGCAGGGTTTCTCAACCTGGGGCGCGAGACAGCATTCCATGGGGTGAAACATGGTTTTCCAGTGTTTGTATTGCAATAGGTGTTTTCAATCACTGTTGATTCATCGTCAATTTTAGAACATTCTTTGCTCGTGCAGTGATCATTTCTGCTGTGGATATCTTTAAAGGGTGCGACGAGATGTTAAACTATTTTAGGAGTGTGGGACATTAAAAACTTTGGGAAACACTGTATTTGATGGTAAAAGCAAACGCCTCATTTAAGCGGTAGAACGTAGATTGAACACCGCTCATAATCAAGGAAACATTGATTGGCGTTCAATGTTCAAACAATACACCGAATTGAGGACGTGTTTAGTGTACTTGTCTTGATAGATCTTACTAATCAACAATGTATGGTGACTAAAAGTATTGTTTCATTATTACCATAGGCTAATGCAAGTTCTTTCAAGCAGAATATAATAATTAAAAATGATTGAATTGGTGTAAGTTGAATTACAGCCGACTTGAATATCTTTGTTTGAACATGCAGGTCCAGTTGAACTCATTTCCATGAAAGAAATATTTAAATCCTGAATAATGGTCTGGGATCTTGTTAAGCAGGGATAGTCATAAACAGAATAGGCAAGACATAATCGAGTTGAGAGTCAGTATTTTTGTCGTGCGTAACTTTAATAGACCAAATAATCATCGTCTGAGTTGAGTATTTTTCATGTCACTATCACATAACTCAGAATGATTGTAAAAACAAGAAGGTTAGGATAAACCATAGAATTCGTTCATGTTAAAATAATTTCCGTTGAAACTCAAATGAGTTTCACTGCCTAATATACATTTATCACAAATCGCTTTTGTAAATCATCACGGTATCTTCTCATGCTAGGGGAAATGATCAATATTTACTGACCTTGAATCCGGATTGGTACACAGCGAAATATGCGCAATGGTTCTATTTTCAAGTGACAAACATGAAAGCTGACCGGAACTATCGTTTCACGATAAATAATTTTTACAAGGTGAGATAAAATGGTTGTTGTTGGCCTCCTTCGGTCGATGTCGACCATGGATGTACATCACAATCGCATGAATTTTATGTTTTACAGCTTTTTGAATAACTAAACAGTCCCCTTCCGGAGGAACAATCTCTCCCGCAGCGCTTGCAACGATAGTAAGAACTCTGTTGTAGGGTGTCAGTTACACGCTGGCGGCGTGATCTGCGTTCAGCAGCCAAGAGCTGTGTCTGTTCCTCCCCAGCTTGCAGACGACGCTTTATACAATGCCTCCAAAGTGAGCGGTCAAGAGCACATTCTTCCCAGCTCGCGAAGTCAATGTCAAGAGCTTTCTTATCGCTTTTGCAAACATGGTACACGACTCGGAATAAACTGTGTCAATTTATTGATAAATTACCTTCTCTACCTGATGACGGAAAACAGCCAGTAACCGGTTCTGATCTGAAGGGAATGTGAGCACCACAATATCTCGCTTTTTTATTAGCGCCTCGAGGTCTTGGCCAGAAATCCGTTTGTGATTCTCTATTTCAACATCTTGGTTCTGTGTGAGGACCCTAATTAACAGTGGCATACAAGTATAACTTTGTTTACAACTTTTCCGCTGTTTCAAGGCTCACAGAACATGATGACGACAGCCAGCCAGAAACCGGTAGTGGTGTGTAAGGGATGGAGATGTGGGAACCACAATTTATTGAATAAAAAACTTTTTAAACCGCTTGTACACCAGACGTTAAATGCCCGTATTTAAAGTGGACAGTGAAATTAGTTATTTGAAATTAATTTATTTTTCGAATTACTCCCTCATTATGTGGGTGAACTAAAGGCTTTGCTAATCTAATCATGATTTAATATGGTCACAGAATGACATGGCTTTGCTACAACGTGTATACTATCACACTACAAAACTGGTGACCGGACTACACGACAGGCCATACGCTGAGAAGTTTTCAACTCTGACCTTATTTGCTCCTGCTGTTCAACATTCTGCATACAATGAATCACTCGCTTGAAAACCATTTTATTCGGCAACAAGCCAGTGGCAGTAGATCTCATGGCTATTAATTCGGTATTCCACACACTCGATCCAATTTTCGAAGGTTCTTTTCTGATGTCCGAGTTTGGGTTATATGGAACCCTCTGCACCTCATTATTTGTGCATCAAGTCTGAACATGTTCAAGGCTGAACTTGACAACTATGTGTTAACCAAACCCAACCAACTTTCCATATATACCAAACATCTTTTTTCTTTTTATGTGTATCCGTTATTTTTAATTTATGGTTACCGTATGGTATTTGCTTTCTATACCATTAAACCATGAATTACCTTGAATTATGATTCGTAGTAGATTGGGGGCTAAAGTCTTGTAACTAGCGTCTTAATGACTTCTTTTTAACGCCCACTTCATGTTCATTCGAGCCGCTGTTTTACTTTCAAGCGACAAAATATTTAAAGTTATTTTGACGAATAATTTCAAGAGTTCGGTGATGTTTTGATTACATCCTCTGCACTTACACACCACAATAGGGTTCAGGCTGTTTGCCGTCATCAAGTGGAGACAATTTAGTAAGCCTCGAAACAGTGGATAAGTGGTAAACAAACTTATAGTTGAATCCTACTGTCATGTAGTAAAGCACAGCCAACTAATCTCGATGAATGCTTCGTGCCTCACTGTATTTAGATAAATATTTCAATGGATGATGTGGCGTATTTTGTACGTAGGTTTCACATCACTTCGAAGGCTACTTTGAAGGGTGCGGGGAGGCTCCTTCTTTGTATTCATACATCATGCGTTAGTTTCTAGAAAACGCTGACGAGTTTGATTGCACGATGGTATATTCTACCAAGCATTAGAATATACTTTTTGACCCATGAATGTAAGCATGCGAAGCCTGTTTCATGATCGAAATTATATAGTTTTTCATCATTGAAGACAAAGTTTCTAGTGAGTTGTTCAGAAACATCTCTCGCACGATGATCAAATGCTCGGAAGCACGCGTTTTAATGATCTTACAATACATGTTGCTCTTTAGGCTGCCGTATAATTAGACATCAAGATACCTTTCAGAATTTACCCTGTTTAAATTAATCTTCTCGAAATGAACCCGCATACCAATTTGCATCACATTGCATTGTAGAAAATTGAATGGTGGCTTTTTACACCCTTTTAAGCGGTAAACAGTCCGGGGTAGATTCTATCAGTGCCCAACACTAGCTTCAAAGTTCAAATAATGAAGACCTTCTTTATTGATACCACTGTCCCTTCCAGATGTGTGCAAACAACAAAAAATCCGTCGGGGTGTGTAATGTGAACGTGTGCGAATATGAATTTTTTACTTCAAGCTCATGGGTTTAACCCCAACGGCATTGGTGCAGTGTTTACTATTCCCCAGCTGATGACGGTTTACACAGGGGCTCTCATAAACTAGCGGTTTTAGATAGATATTCCTCTACTCTACCCGGGTAATCAAACCAAGATTAGAAAGATTCTACACAAATAATTGTTTAAATAATACAATTTATCATGTTCTACATCTAATTTGTTCATTCCACAGTCTGCTAGTCTGTTTTCAAAAGGAATGCGCCCCCTGATGTACAGCGAGAAGCTAGCTCGTCTCAGTCGAACGGGATGGCATCGGGTTGGTCATGATATCGCCTACTATCGAAACAGTGAACAGTATGAATTTGAGTAAGTTTCTGTTTCTATTCAATGCGACCCTAGAGAGTGATTTCACAGCGGCCTTGAAGTGGTGATTCACACATCCATTATCGCGTAGATTCGTGGTTCGTTTTCGCATTGAGTGCACGTTTGAGTAAATATACGTTCTTAGCTACTTTGTATGAACTGCGTGAAATGTGAGTGTTAACGCAACCAGTGCTTTAAAAATCGCTGTATGGGCAATGGAAACAGACGTCAGTTTGCAAGATCACATAAATGTAAGCGTTCAGCAAATATTTAACGGCTTACCTCTTGGTAAACGGAGAGTTATATAGATGAAAAGAGGGATTGGTAATGTGTTCGCTTATATCTCCAGTACTCGCAAATATCTATCGAAAGTTTTTTGAGACCAAAGCACTTGGCATTAGGCCCAATATTAAGCCAAAGCTGGTGTACGTTACATTCATGACGTTAGATGAGTTTCATAATTACTTGAACGAGCTAGTGTGTCGGATTGATGTTATTAATGAAGTGCAGTCTAGCATAAGTATTATCTTTCTTTTCTAGATTAATTGGTCCAGAAGGTAAAATCTAAAATTCAAACTTCAGCCTACCGGAAACCAATCGACAAGAAAGCCGCCATAAATTACACTTCAGCTTATCCTAAACATGTATTTACATCAATAGCGTCTGACAGCTTCCATAAAATGGATCACTTTTGTAACGACCAGCTAAAAAGCAAACGTGCTCATGAAGAAGCCATTCGGCGGATTATAGAAGATGGAAACGCTAAGAGCGCCAATTAAAGAGGGTGAAATATCCTTCACAAAGGTCAGAGAAAAACTGACGTATCACCGTATGCATACCTTACGTCAAAGTTGTTTCAGAAGAGATACGTAGATTCTCGAACTGGGCGGAAATACAGTTGATATATAACAAAGGTAGAACTCTTCGCTCGACCGCACGGATAAATAAATTTTAGATAGATTCGTAACTTGTGATTATAGGTACAAGTGCAAGGTCGCAGCGTGGACCTAGAAACCCTAGATGTGCTTTGACGTATCATGATCCAAGATTCAAGATTCAAGAATTTATGGTTACAAAAAGCACATAGCTTCACAATTACCATATCATAGTAAATATATGGAACGACTGTCTGCAGTAGCAATGAAAATCACAAAATCTGGTAGACATTTGGTCATAAATTAAGAGAAATGTTACCTAAAAATGCGCCAATCGATTGCTTTGAAATTCCGTTTTCATGGCAATGATAAATCGATCAGTCCGAAACATTTTTATTACATTTGCAATTTAAAGCAATTCAAATGATTTAGTGGTTTGTAAGTTGCACTGAGCTCAGTAACAAATGCAGGACGCCGAAAATTAAAATGTGAAGAAAGAAGGAAAAGCCTAGAAATTTTATTTCACAGTGCATAACGAATCAAAAAATAAATGTTTGGATAAAATCTCGCCTCATTTAGTTTTAAAATCCTGAAAGTTATTTCAGTGAGTAAATGTGGATAATAAACAAATCCAAGTAAAACAGAAACATACTGAATGAAATAGGTTCCACAAAGTGGGCAAAGCACTATTCATGAATATGTAGAGTTCTTCGTCAGTTCTTCCACAATAGTTTGATTTAAATTATGTTGGATACCGAAAATTCATGTACACTAATAAAGCGTTTTTCTCCTGCTAAATCTTTTCGGCTTCAGTCGTAAAATAGCCTTATTCACCGCTTAATAAAGCAGTTGATCTAAATCGTTAAAGACAGATTAAAATAAATTCATTTCAGCAATTACCTTATGTAACAGTTTTTGCTGACGATTATAAAAGCAAGCCATAAAGCTATACAGAGAGAGACAATTCAATTCATTTTGATACACGTAACAACTCCCAACAAGTTTCCACATAATTTCTTTAGTTAGGAAAGTCGCGATTAGTCAAGAATCAACGATTATCATGCGATCATAGGATGAATATTTGTTGCTGTTTACATTGTCTTTTTCCAATTACAAACTTGCTAGTACTGGGTTGAAACTTTCAGAGAAAAAACGAATACCAACAACAACGGAAGCGTCCCAGGACAAAATGGCTCGGCTAGCATGCCAAGTAAACCAACATTCAATAAACACGTGACATATTCCTTATCGTGGACTGTGCAATTTCCCCATTCTGAAGATGTTGTCTATTTTGCCGCGTGCTATCCTTACACGTATACGCAACTTCATTCCTTTCTGCGTCAGATTGCGCTTGATCCGAAGAGAAGAATGTTTTGTAAACAGGGAGTTCTCTGTCAATCATTGGCAGGGAACGATTTACCAATTTTGACGATTTCGGAACCTCAGTATTTGCATCGAAACAAAGTAAGATTTGCATGCTCTGTGGTCGTTCAAATGTCAAATTATCATAGATTTTACTTCTAACCGAACTGTAGAATTTAAATTAACCTCCGAAAATTAACACTGTTTACTGGTATTATAATTGATGTCCTGTCATCAAATTTATAAATTTATTTAACAGAATAACGAGTGTATTAGAGAGGCGTTATGCTTTTAGTATAATACATGTCATTGGACATCTCAAGAATACATAGCGTGGCTTCCAAGCGAGACGGGTGTGGATTAGTCCAAGACAGGTTTTATTGTTTGGTCAAATGTAATAAAATTTAAAAAAGTTGCCAAGAATGTTATTTAAAACAACTGTGAGCAACACATTACTTTGATCATCCATAAGCGCCTTGAGTGCTTGACCACGAATCACTATGTGATTCTGTGTTTGAACACCGCGGTTCGCTGTGCGAACCCCATGTAACAGTGTCATTCCAGTATAATTTGTTTACCACTTTTTGACTACTACAAGTCTCACGAAACCTAAAGTTACTGTCTCCAGCTGAGGACGCCAAACAGTCAGAAACCGGTTGTGGTGTGTAAGTGCGCAGGATCTCATTGAATGTCACTCGAGTTATGACATGTGCAAACCGGTCACCAAAGACGCCCTCACGGTATCAAATTTTATGTGCACCCGAAACTAAAAATATCAAATTTCTTTCTCGTTCAGAGTTTTATCTATTCATTGTTACACATCCGTGCACATTATCGTGTTTGTTTTAACGCACACATGGCAAATTATCGTTTGACGTCATATTGGTAATAACGACATTTCGGTTTTAGCATCAATCAGCCGAGGATTTCACCCTCAGTAAACCATGCGCCATCTTGACCGCTCGTGTGCATCCAGGAGAGACTCAGGCGAGTTGGATGATGGAAGGGATTGTGGAGTTTTTGACAAGCAACGACCCGGAAGCTCAGGTGAGTTTTGAAGGTTTAATCTTCTTTTCTAGAACATTCTACAGAGAAAAATGTATTTTGTTAGCCACGTCGTTGTAACAAACATACTATTGCAGGCTTATCAATGTTTGTTTTCACAGTTTGGAGATTATAAGACCGCAAACGGAAATAAACAGATTTTTGAGTCTACGTGCGGGTTATGTAAACGAGACTAATCCTTGGTTGTTTATAAGCTCTCGAAAAGCAATCGCTTTAGGATTCTGTATTTTTGGGGAATACTTTTATTTGAATAAGAATATCATTTGGGTTGTCAAACTCGGGTAAATATGAACATTACTTCAATTTAAATTATGGTTTGTCCATTGCTACCTCGAGAGCAATACACTAATGGAACCAGCCTTCGTGATTTTAATCAAATCTAGGACGCTAGCATGCAGAAGAGTGTACGTTCGACCTATGGTTTGTCATTGTGTCAAGTCAAATAAGGTCAAATCGTATAACCTGTCAATACGTTGTTCGCAAAGGCTTCGAAGAGATTCAATCTTCAACCTCGTGTTCGTAAATCGACATTTGGAGACTCAGAAAAGCACTATGTGAAACTAACGCTTTCGGGACCTTGTTTCGAATTTCAACTCATCAGCAATTGAATCAATCATCTACGAAGCTCTATTGGGACATAGTGACCATGTCGTGCTCGTGTTCGGTTATGTCTACAGCGCAATTAGACACAGTGACGAGACGCAGGTCATCCGTAAATTCGACTTTGGATACTCAGGGAAGCACTATGTGAACTAAATTAGGTTCGACTTGACTTCTGTGAATCAAATAAACATTACAGCTCATTATTGAACAACATTTAGATGCAAATCCAATCAAACTCACGATTTATTCATCACAAAGATGTTTGCACCTCCAGATTCTTCGTTCGCAGCAGAAGCAGAAAATAGATTTCTCTGAAAAGACGAGCCTGGGCCATTCATTTTGATCTCGCTACTCCTGTAACTTGATTTCAATTTTGCCTAATACGGATCGGAGTGGACACTCTTATTCAGCAAACAACAGTACCAGCAACAGTTGGTGGAAAGAATGGAATCTAATCCAAAATATTGTACAATATTGTGAATAAAAGAGCAAAAGTGAAACCAGGTGTTTTTCCGCTCATGACAGAACAAGGAAGGACTATTACAGTTCAAGAGACAGCGGATGCTCTTGCGAGCTTTTTCTACCAATTGTTCTGATCGAAACAGCAACTATTACATCATGTTTTATCGAACACATTAGAACCTCTAACTTTACCAATATTAGACTAAGTTGTTGCAAAACGACACATACGGCGACTAAATACGAGGAAATCCTCGGGTGGAGACAAAATTATCCCGGTGAATCTTCAAGCTTGTAATAGATAACTTTCATACAATCTAGCTGAGGTTTTCATTCAGAGTCATCGCGAGGGTTGCGTACAGTCAGCATGGAAAGCTGGTGTGATAACACAAATTTACAAGGGTGGCTGTCGTTCCGACGTAGCAAATTACAAGCCTGTTACGCTGCTCCCCTGTATCTCGAAAATTATGGAGCCTATTATGAGTGTATCGTGGGTCACCTTGAAACTAAAGGGCTTTTATCAGCAGCGCAACATTGGTTTCACCGTAACAGATCTTGTCTGTCGAATTCGTTCATTACTTTGGACGATTGGACAATGTATCTTGACCGAGGATACTTCGTTCATTATTGCTATTTCGATGCATTAAAGGCTTTTGATAAGGACAACTACAGCCTACTTATGCAAAAGCTAGTGCCATCTGGAATAACAGGTAACATTTTATTGTGGGCAATGGATTATCTAACCAATCGGCTTGTGCGAATCCTCGTTGACGACGTTCTGTCAAAAACCATCAAATTCACCAGAGGCGTTCCTCAAGGTTCAGTGCTCGGGCATATCCTTTTCTTGTTATACATAAATGATATCCCCTAGTAGTACGATACAGGACGGTTCTTTTTGTTGATGAAATAGAAATATGGAAGCGAATACGACCCGCTGAAGATTGTTCGACGCTGCAAGAGGACTCGGATGCTGTTTAACACTGGTCTAAACTAAATCAGATGCTTTTCAACATATGTAAATATAAAATGTTACATCTTTGCCGGCAATACTAACTTACATATCATCTTGGTCATGAAAACCTAACTTGGAGCTCCCCTGAGAAGTATCTCGATATATTGAATACTAATAACCTCAAACCGAATAGGCATTGCCAGAATGTCTTCAACAGATCATGCGGTATCTTGGGAATTCTGGGGATAATATATTGGCGGTTCTCCTCTAAAACGCTCCTCGCGTTATAAATACTTACGTCCATCCAACGATAGAGTACATGATCCCAGTTTGGGTACCGTGGCTGCGAAAAGACACGGGATTGATAGCTACAATTTTCCACCGAACTACGAAGATAGATGTCACGTGTCGGAACTGTTCAAACATGTGCCACGCAAAATGTGACAAATCACTGACTGCAGAGGCAATATCTATCTTAAATGATGAAAACATTCCTGGCGTATGCTACCTCTGTAGAGATTGTCGAAAAGAACCAAACAAAGGTTTGCCTCTTTCAAAGAGTTTCCAGCAATGCAAACTGGATGTTCGCATACTGAGCTTATAGCTCAGCATACAATCATTGAAGGCATCACTTGAAAATCTAGTTACAGCCCAGAACTCATGGTTTACCGGGCAATTACAGAAAAATCGGAAAATATAGCATGTAATTCCAACCAGACAAAATATACATCTCCGCAGATCATTCCACACGAAAGCTCATCTGTTATAAATCTACCTGAGTGTCTTGTAGAGCGCTCGTCTCACCAAGACTCCATCTTTATAAAACCGACTGTCAATGTCATGTCTGACCTAAACTCGTCAAACATTAAAATGGTAACGAAGACCAACCTATCCGCTCATGTGAAGGTTCAGCTGAAACCATCGGATTCAAATACGAATGTCACAGCGCAAATGTTCGCAAAAACTTCAAGTGTAATTTGTACCAACTTGCAGGAATCCAGCGAGAAACGTTTTTCGAATGGACAATGGTTCATCCTCTGTCCGATGATGGATTCGGAACCATTAGACCTACAGCAGTTATGCGTTTGGTTCGCCACTTGAGCTCTTCACATTTCGGTGAACACGTATACTGAAACTAACACTAAAGAGTAAGAAGGATATGAGAAGTTTAATTATAAATTCTTACTTGCTACGTGAGTTTCCAGAGAGCAAACTCGAATCTACGCCGCTGCACCCTGGTGGGAAAGAAAAGAACATCTCGATGTTCCTATGAAGAGAAAATGAGCACAGTCTAATACTTCTAGGGGTTCCATAGGCAGCCAATGCAATGAAAGCTACTAAACAACAACAAGACATCTAAAAACAGTGGCTTTACTTCGCAGAAACGATAGAACCAAAGGAGTGTGTCGTTGCGAATACCTTTAGTATACCCCGGTCATCCAAATGTGACGGTCCAAATCCTTTGAAACTCACTTTCCTAGCAAGGGCTATGTCAAACTTCGTCAGGCACACTTGGAGAATACTCAGGAAAAATATTCTCAGCGACGTCAAAATGAGCACAATAAAGACAGCTTCAGAAACATAAGCTGAAGCTTTGCCATGCAAGGATACTGAAAACTTAAACTCAGAATCACCACAAAATCCGGCTCTAATCGGGTTGGACCAATGGACACCATACATCATTGTTACATACCAAAACCAGTATTAATGGTATATACACTAATGCGCAGTGTTTGTGGAAGAAAATACTGTGTTGGCCAAAGTTTACTAAAATCCCTTAGTGGTTCCTTCTTACACACACACACACACTTGCAAAACATATTACCAAAACATATAATTTCGAGCGAAATTTCCTCTCTCCATGTCACAATTAAAATTAATTTTTCTCATCCTTTGAAGTACATGGACGCAAACATTAAAGTACTATTTGTATTGTACAGCTATTTGCATTTACACAATAAATCTTGATTGCGTGTTTGCTTTCTGTGGAATTCACTACCACAAGGTATTGTAAACGCAAGCACTATCTGTGTTTTCAAATCAAAACTGGATGTTTGTATCAAAGAGCACTGAACTATTGGCCCCCTATATTGGCCCCATATGAACCCACACAAAGTAAACACCTCAATGGAATATTGATTGTATCCTCTGTATTTTGTGTAGCTGTCATCCAATGGTACATGTGAATCAATTGCTTTTTTTTACCATGAAATCTTCACTCTTAACTCTTGCTGCCCACTATGCGATCGCATCACAATTCACACCTCAGGTAAACCGTTCCAGCGTTAGTCTCACAACACAAGAAAATGTCAATGGGGAAAAACGTTTCAATCATCGCATTATTGACAATCCCACGCAGGTAGCTTATCAATATACACATATGTCAACCACGACTCATATATCAAGAGTGTCTGCACCTGATTTCTCAAGCGATATCGTGCTTCCGAGCTCTTGCCGCTTTTGGTCAACATTGACGAATTGTATATTGCTGTTGAATTTTTCCCAACATGTTGTAGTTCGAGTCATTTTCATGCAAATCCTTCAGGATAAAACGTTTTATGGTTTATGAATGTTATGGTTAGTCTTTTCGGCGGAGGGTGGTGTTTCACATATCAGCTAAAAGGCTCTACAACATGAGCTTCTCTCCTTATACGTTATGGGGTTTAAAAATACTCATATAACAGCTTCCGACATTGACTATATGACCGTGTGATAAACTAGCACTCAACATGTTCACTTTGGTTAGATACCGTGCACTGCTGCTGCTATCTCGTAGACAAAATATTTTGCTGCCAGCTGTTGTACAGATCTCAGGCTACTGTCTAAACTCTACTTAGGAATTGAAAATTACTGTACGCCGTTAGCGTATTGCAGTAACTTACTACAACTTTATGCGGTGGTGTTATGTATGAAACCATAATGGCTTCACATCTGCATTTAAGGTACCATTTAGTCAAATCAGACCATAAACACACTGATATTCATTTATTTCCATTTTTCAGGTACTCCGACAGCATATGATATTCAAAATCGTGCCCATGCTCAATCCAGATGGAGTGATTGTTGGCAACTACCGTTGTTCTTTGACGGGTTGCGACCCGAATCGAAATTACAATTGTCCTTATCCGGAAATGTTCCCGGAAATCTGGCACACTGAACGCATGGTATCAGAGTGAGCTTCCGCGGAAAATCCAATTATTAATGATTTATTCTCTCGACGTGTGTGTGTATGTTGTACCTTTCAAATAGCACTCGAAATTTCGTTCGAGCTGATAGGTTTAACACCATCCACCCGTGAAGGGCTATGTCTGGTCGTGCAAACCGTATCAGACATTGGCATACCAGTTCAAAATTTATTTACAATTTCTCCTGAAATTTTCCCCTTACACACGACTACCGGTTTCTAGCTGTTTGCCGTCATCAGGTATAGACAGTAAGATCGGGTTTAATGAGCTTTATAACAGTGGTGGAGTGTTAAAATCTTATAATTGAAAGCCACTGTTACGTATGGTTCGAACAAAGAACAACGATGTTCAAATACAAGAAATCACAAAATGATCCCTAGCCAAGCGCTTAGGGCGCTTATAAAAGACCAATATATTGTGGTGCTCACATAGCAATCCCTTAAAAAACCAATTCCGGTTTCCGGCTGTTTGTCGTTATCAGGTGGAGACAGTAAGATCAGTTTCAATGAGCCTTGAATTTTATTTAGTTATGTCTGTGCCACTGCGCCTCATGTATACATGTGATGGCTGGCTAGCCTTTCGCACCTTTTATTTATTCAATAAGAGATTTGGAAATACACTATATATCAGTATTTATCCATAATATTGTCGCGTGTAATCCCGCTAAACCCCGTGGATACACACTGAACAACTGCAGGCGAAAACTAGCAAAACTTGAGAACTTCAGTCTTGTGGGAATAGTTGCTTATTACAAACAGGCTCACATATGGCACACGCTCACTTTCTGTACCTCTTTGAAAACTTACTTAAAAATGCAATGTCTTTAATGAAGTAGCTGCTAAATTGTGACCCACGCAGGGATTATTATCCAAACATGGGTCGGAAAATGATGTGCCGATCAATAAGGTATTTGAGATTAGAGACGTTTCCGTGTGCAAGCGCAATTGAGACACATCCCGAAGTTGGACCTTTCGTCATCAAGCTAGTTGACATCATCAGCAGAACTTCTTTCGAAGTTGTCTGATGTTTCCGTATGCGGTGCATCGTGTCTTATGACAGAAGCCCTGTGAATCGAACGTCATCGTTTTCTTAACGAGATCATGATTTCTATTCCCCACTCGGGATGATATTGTTATATGACAGGACAGACTCTGGCATGGCTCAAGCAGATGAAGGCTTTAGCTGTTAAACTATCTGCTGTTGGTGCGACCAGTCACCTAGGTAGGGGTTCCATGAGATCGGAATTCGTATTGGCTTTATACACTTCATGGTATGGCTCAACATCCTGTTTAGTGGCGGTCTTGTGGTAGAAATCTTCTTGGAGTGTTTGATTAATCGTGTATGATGTGGCGATAAAGGATCGTTCTGATACGTGACGGTGAAAGCCGCAAGGCCTTCGCCATGCTGATGTCGCTCTGCTCGTTCACAACACTTACTTGAATGTATGTTTGATTCGAGGTATAGGCACCTCATGCAAAGAGTTTTTGTTATACGTCCTATTGGTTCACTAGATTTTTTAGACATTTGACCCTGTCGTGATTGTATGGCAGTTAGGAAATCGGTAATTCTTACCGGTGTAATGTTGTCCAAGATGATGATGATGATTATGCCAGGAATCTTACATGTATACAGCTATTCAAGATTGAAATGTTTCCATTTGTGCTCAAAATGTGGGTTTGTCTTCCAGGGTGATGAAACATTACAATGTAACCATTTATTGTGATCTACATGGACACAGTCGGAAGCAACGCATTTTCGTCTACGGGTGTAAAAGTGCTGATTGGAAACTGCGTCCGGTGGAACGGGTGATACCAGCAATGTTGTGCATGAACGCTCCAGACTTGGTAGGTGGTTCTCTCATTCATCGGTACCGTGTAATTATAAAAATTTATAGTGCATTGATGGCTTCACTCGTGATAAGCGATCGTTCCTCTCTCTCTCACGCACACCTTATTTAAGATTCACGCACGTATACTGCTCAAAACTTCAAGTGTGGTCACAACAGGGAAGATGTTTTTTATTAGAAAATGTTCTAAATTTCAGTGCAAGTCACATCATCTTAAAAGTACAAACAAAATTCGGTACAAATTGATCATAACATCATTCGCAAAAAATGTAAACTTAATATCAACAAGATAAATTCGATCGTAGCTGTACAAAGAGCAATTCCTTTTGAGAAAGGTATCTTTTCACAAATGAAATGAAGGATCGTCATGAAGACTTTGCGGATGACACATGATGTATTATTCAATTTTATTCAAAGTTTTAATGATCCAAAAAGCAAATACTTTACAGTAAACACAGATTAAAAATATAGGGAATGCATGAAAACAACACAAATGTTTTATTAATATGGAACGTTGGCACGTGTATTCAGGTGCGATGTTGGATTTCGTCAACATATTCTTGTCAAGTTCAGCATAGAACATGTTCAGGCTTGATGCGCAAATGATATGTGGGGGAAGAGCGTTCCATATAAAACAAACTAGGACAGCAAAGATAAACCTTCGACAATTTGATCTGGAGTGTGGAATAATTAACTTGTAGCCCTGCGATTTGCTATCACGTGCTTCTTGCCGATGAAATAGGTATTCAAGTGGGTGATCCACTGTATGCAGAATGTTGAACAGCAGGATCAAGTCACCCCTGAGACGACGGTACGAAAAGTCAAATAGATTTATAGTTGCAATCCGATCCTCGTACGGCCAGTTGTATAGCCCGGTCACAAGTTTTGTAGCGCGGTGGTAGACGCGTTGCAGCAAGGTCATGTCCTTCTGTAACCATGGGGGCCGTGCTTCAACAGTTTACTCCATTGTTAGTCTGATACATGTGTTAATTATCCGTGGAGTATCTGCTTTGTGAAACTACCGATGATCCTTCTGAGCAATGCTAAGATTTGGCATGATTGAGTCTTTGAGGAACATATCGTCATATGGAGTGTCAGAAGTAACCTTGAGGATGATATTGATGCCGATTGTTGGATGGAAAATACTGTTTTAAGATTAGTCGAATAATTCCTTCACAAAGTAAAGTGCTTGCGTGCGAAAATTAACTAAAAATAACGTTTTAACAGCACAGTGTTTTGAAAAATGCCACAATATTACTGGTGAACTGTACATAAAATGT
>JACCGJ010001619.1:28562-43655 GCA_013407085.1 Atriophallophorus winterbourni
GATGGGAAGACCTGACGCGGGGATCTGTTCAGTTGGGCGACCACAATAGACATTGCTGGCTCCTTCTGAACTGGTCGGGCAAACAAAGCTACTCAAATGTGCCAGTCTGGAGAACAGTTCATAAACGCTTAATTGCGGTCGGTCAAACGGTGGACGTTAGCCCAAGGTCGTTAAGGCGCGGGACTACAATGATGATGGTCGGAGGTTCGAATCCCGCCCACGAAGCGGTGGATATGCTCTGCTGATGAGCTAATAAAGCGAAAATCGAGTCAGTGCTTCCATTATGGACCGTCGTGATCAATGTTGAATAGTTCGATGGCTGTTCACGGAGCGTAGTTACGGAATAAAAAACGAATGTGTTATTAGATGTGAGCAAAAAACTACTAACTGATATGTGACACGAACCCGGCACTACATTACGACGATTTTGTTCTGGACGGTTACCCATTGGTTTATTGATCCACGATCAGGCACACACTTAGGAAAGCAAAGGTCACGACCGATCTGAATGATCTTGGACTTCGCATATTCAATGGAAGACTATTTCCGGATGCCAGTTGTACAGAGCATTAATCGTTTTGAGCAAAAATACCAATCATCAGCATGCTGTTCTGCCCTTGGATTTTAATTGATTCTTGAATCTCCGTAAGCAACCTTAATCCCATTTTTGTGTTATCTTATTCGTTGTGCCAGATTAGTTGTGGTGTTTGTAAAGCTACTATATGTTTTAGAACATTAAAATTTGATTGAATTACAAAACGTATTTTTTTTTAGCTTGTTAAGAGAAATTATGATCAACTCTGTCGAAAGCCTCAGAAATGTTCAGATAGCACGCATGAATAGAGCTACCCGCATCTACATCTCTCGTTCAATTGTCTAAGCTTGTCAGCAAATTTGTTAGACAAGAGCGAATTCTAAGAAATCCGTGTTGAGCAACTGTCAAAGTTCGTTCGTTCAAGATGTTGAATATTTCTGCGGTTATTATTCGCTCAAAAACTTTTGATACCGAAGACAGCAATGTCACTAGCCTGTAATTTTTAACTTTAGAACAGCAAGCTCCTTTGTAAATGGGTATTATTCGTCCCAGTTTCTAGTCTTTTGGTACCATCCCAGCTTGGAGAAAATTATAAAACATGCAGGATAGTATTCATAGGTGCGCATGGCGGTTTTGAAGCAACTTTGGAGCTAGCAGTCTGGTCCGGAGATAACTTGTAATTTTCGAAATTGATGCGCTACCACCATAGGAGTAGTTCAATACTTAACGGAAGTCAGTCGGTCAAATCAAATGATTGGTCCTGAATCAGGATCCTGTGGATTTCGGTGCAAAAACCCCGGCCATAAAAAGTCGCTGGTCTGTTTAAATGGATTCAGTGAGCCGGACGAAGTATTAGGGCAAAGGACTCCTGGTTTATATTCGCTCTATCGTTTACGAGTCTATCTAACAGCTTCGGATTCTGTTGCATCTGAGAAATCAATTGCGATTGAAAAGCTTATTTATCATCTTGAATTAAGCTGATAGCTGTGTGTAGCTGTCGTGTAAATTGTGCCCAAGTATCTGCTGTGTTGGTAGCCTTGTCAAACTCTCATGCTATTTCCCTTTATTTCATCTACTTTCAGTCGTCCTTCGTAGTATAAATTTATTACGTTGATAAGTTTTCTTTAAAACGAACATTGAATGTTTCTTCAATATAGATTTTAGGTTCTGTCAGAGAGAGTGCCAATGACTATCCAGTTGTGAAAAACTAAAGATTTGTAACTCGGCACACAGGGCACGGCAGTTCACCCTTATGACGCATTTCGTTCCGTCACTGTTGAGCATCGCGCTACAAACGCTACACGAATTCTAGGACGTGCACCCTTTATCCGATTTGCGGTTTATAAACAATATTCTCTATAGCGGTGGGATCTGATGTAAGTATCAAGTCCAAGATAGCCTGTCAGTCTGATCCCATCATACCAGTAAAACCTGGTTATAAAGGGGTGCGTAATCCAATACGGCTCGAAATTCATGTTCAAGTGTCTCTGATGGATGATCATCCCTGCTATAGTGCTAGGGAATGTTGAAATCCCCCATTATCAATATTTGAGTATTGTCCCGCGTTGTTGTATAGTGCAAATCATTAATCAGTTTATTGTTTAGGTCGAGAGTTGCATTTGGAGAACGATAGATCACTCCAATAATGCAATGGACTCCTGAAGTAAGAGTCAGAGGACACCAAAGTGTGTCAGTTATATCAAGGGTCTGATCGTTCATAGCTCTACAGAAAAATGATTTCTTTAAGTAGAGTGCTGATCCTCCGCCATAACTTAAACGGTCACGCCGGAATAGAGACATGCTGGGCAAATAGAGTTCACTTTCAGACAATGAGGCATGGAACCACGTTTCTGTTAAGGTATCTATGTCTGGCGCCGTTTCATTACAAATCTCGGACAGTTCGATTAATTTGTTAAGGATTTCTGCTCACAGATACAATTTGTGCAGCCCATTGATATTTAAAATATTACAGAATTTTCAATTTTTACCGCTTGGACTGATCAACGATGAGAGGCTATAATACTTGTTAATTAGGAATAGAAAATTGCTTTGCGTCCTGGGTCAATCTATATTCGTAAGGCGATTGGTCGATGATTACTTTGGAAATGATTACAATTCTTTTAACATCAAAGCTATTTTTAGACGAAATAATCTGCGCTTACAAGCTATGGATTGTATACAATGTTGCATTACATCAATCGACGTGGCTATTCTGTGAGTCTGTTGAGAACGCTTTTCTGACCTCAACAACAGCTGACGAAATTCCCGCCACAGTAGCATCAACTTTGTAAAACAACAGGCAATAAATGACCACTTAAACAAGCAAATCAATACGTAATAAGTAGAAAAAATAGAAAAATGGAATGGAATAGGGAAGTTAAAACAAATGACAATGGGAGCCAAGGTTTTGTGTGCGGTAGAAAATGAATGCTCCTATTTGTCAATGCAGCGATCATAGTATGCTTGAACTCACAGCTCCAATTGGTTGGCTATAGGTTTGCATTCAAGTATACTAGTTGACAATCATCACGAACAATAGTGTGTATTTTTAACACATATCATTGTTTTGAAACGACATCAGCTTTAATCTTGAATCACGGATGTGTATGCGGATGCTGAGCAAACAACACGACACCGCTCGTATGCTGAAAATGTATGCAAATAGGACTTTTGGGTCCGTTATATATGTTTGGGATCGAGTAATGAGCATATCTTCTCACCGGACAGTGATATCGTCACAGAGATTTAAATCAACATTGAAACTAACATTCAGAATACAGGAATTAAAGGTTTACATAAAATGCGCACATCATTCAATGATCACATATTGAAAACATTAAAATCCAATCTGCGTTAGAAAAAGGTAGAAGTTAAGCACGTGAACATTTCACGTAGTGTGCAAAGTCAATTGAACCAAACTAAAACTACCTGTATATCAACGGAAAAGCTCATTTGCATGCATTTCCATCACACACACACAACCTGTTTTGTGCTGTTTGCACTCATTAGGTAGGGACAGTCGGATCAGAATCCTCATGCGATTGAAACTGTGGAAGACTGGTAAACAAGTTGCCTTGTATGCCACTGTTGGATAAGGCTTTTACGACTAACCAGTTTAATCACATGAGCCCGCACTCATGTAGACTGAGTTTGAACCCATGTCCAGGAACACAAAACTCATTTGCATGCATTTCCATCACACACACACACACACACCACAACCGGTTTCGTGCTGTTTGAACTCATCAGGTAGTGAGAGTCGGATCTGGATCCTCATGCGCTTGAAACAGTGAAAGAATGGTGTTTGTTGTTAGCCTCCGTCGGTCGATGCCGACTGTGGATGTACATTACATGCGCATGATGGTTTCAGCTTTTAGAATGACTAAACAGTCCGATTGGAGAGGAGCAATCTCTCCCGCATCACTCGCAATGATAAGCTTTACTCGGTCGATCGTCGTCAGTTGCACGCCGCCGGTGGGATCTGCGTTCAGCAGTTAGGAGCTTATATGCTCTTCGCCTGCTTGGGCACGACAATTTACACAGTGCCTTCAAAGTGAGCGTTCAAGAGCTGGTGGAAAAGCAAATAGCTGTACAAAACCACAGGTTATACGTATGAAATTTAAACAAATCGTACTTCCATATTTGCGTCCATGTGGTTGAAAGGAAAAGAAAAAATCTAATTCCCATTATGACATGGAGTGGGGAAATTTCGACCAGAAATATATATTTGATAAATTTGTTTTCTAAGTGTTTGTGTAAAACGAAGCAAATAAGGTTTTTAAGTAAATTGGGAACATTTGTTTAAAGATTATTTCTTTCTGTGAGGACAAAAATTTCTGTCGTCGGAAACTGTTCCACAGGAAGCATACACGGACTACGTAAAAGTAGTGGCAATGTTTTAATCCGAAATGTGATAGTTGAAGGGTCATATTGTGCCTGCTGTTTGAAAAACTGGAACAAAATTTAAATTTTTGTCTCAATAGGTGGGACGACATACGGATTATTCGCCATGTCAAGATTAGGTCAGTTCTGATGAGCTCACGACTCAAAATACCACTGCCAACGGGTATTGAAAATACGCCCTCGTATACTGGAGCGACTCTAGTGACTTCTGCACCATAAAGTCGTCTAGAGATTAGGATGTCGGAACTCCTCTCATTTTATTGAGAGTTTGTGCTCCGACCAGTTGGAGCACAACGCAACATGAGTGGCTGCTAATCACGCCGTAATCCTGCAACTGCCGCCGTTGACTGCGTACTATCTATCGCTGTGAACGCTGAGGGAGAGATTGTCACTCCCGAATCGGACTGTTTATGAAACGTCATGGAGTCTGAAGCCGACACGCCCTTGTGATGTACATCTATGGTCGACCAATAGTGACCAACGACTAAAAATAAATGAGGGTGAAATGCCTTCAAGGTTTAGTCTATTTTTATTACAAAACCTTTCCCTGATATCCTTAGCCGTACGACGCGTCGTGTGGCTTCAAGTGTTTCAATAAGAAATAAATATTGTGTTGATTTTTTTCATTAGGTTTAACCAGTTTTTCCGTTTTTAGTTCGACTATAATCGGTGCAGTTACGCGGTACAAAAAAATAAACTAGGAACGGGAAGAATCGCAATGTGGCGAAGAGGAATTGAGAATAGTTACACACTGGAGGTTAGTTTTTGTCAGCAATAAGCCATATATATTCAGATTTCTTCATGCATTCCTATCACACACACCCAAAGACCGTTTTCGTGCTATTTTCACTCATCAATTCGGGTGGACAGTACGATGAGGATCGGCATACCGATTATAAATTGTTCGAAGTTGAAATCCATGGTGAAGCATTAAATTCAAGCGAGAGGTGAAGGGTTTGAAACTAGTGAGACTTATAATTGTTGGGGGATGTGCTTGATTTTTAACAGTGTTGTATTATCAGACCTTTCTTAAAGAGGATTGGCACGGTAAATCGTTGTGTTGCCAATCCAGATGATGGATCAAGTTTGAAATGGTCGTATACTAAAAGATCTACACTATGATGAGTTGTAAACCAGAAGTCGACTTTTTGGCAGACCACACTTGGGGACCAAAGACGTCTGCAAAAGCGATATGAAAGCTCTCAGCAGTGACCCCGTGATTCGCTACTGACATCTCGCTTTAGATACGCTGTGTGAAGCGTCTAGCCCAAGCTGTAAAAGAGCAGATGCAACTCTTAGCTGCTGAACACAAATCACGCCGCCGACGAGCAACTGTCGCCAATCGAGCGAGTAATGCCTATCGCTGTGAGCGCAGTGGTAGAGATTGTTACTCCCGAATCGGGCTGTTTATTCATTCTAAAAGTTGCGATGCATGAAGCCATTATGCGTTTGTAATGTACATCAATGGTAAATATCTTTCGATGGAGGCCAAAAACATATGGTCTCTTCAGATGCGTATCTCTTACGCTTCATGAAATATTTCATGAATACCGCAAATCACTCTTTACAATGCATATGCAATTTATGTGATACGCACAAGACAAGAGTTCACCCATTAACTCTGACTGTCACTTACTCACGACTTAACTGTAGACGATCATTCTTGCCGTGTAAATTTGATTTACTTGAAACAGTTTACCAGATTATGGGGTAAACTTCACAAATCAAAACATATTCAAGGTATTTTTGATGCGATTTTGGCCATTAGCGCATGCATCAAAGAAAAATTTAAACTACATATGTCAGTTCAGTTTGCAAGCGAAAACAATTTCAGCACACTGGATTTTTATCTGATTCTTTAATTACTCAGCAATCACCCAAATCCCGTTTTGCTAGTAATATAATTATTCGTAGTTCCGTGGTTTTCTGTAAACCTATCTGTGTATGAAACAATCAAAAATGTGAATTGCATTTCCATTCTTCCACTGTTTCAAGCGCATGTGGATCCTGATTCTTTTGTCTCTACCAGATGAGTTCAGACAGCACGAACTCAAGTCGTGGGGTGTGTGATGGATATGCATGCAAATGAGCTTTTTTATGCTTATGTGTTAAAACGCTGTCTACATGAGTGTGGGCTCATGTGATCGAACAGGTTGATCGTACCAAACATATACGAATATGGTATACTAGCGCAACATGTTTACCGTTTCTCCGCTGTTTAAAGCGCATGTGGATCCTCATCTTACTGTCCCACCCCACAAAACCAGCCGTGGGTTGTGTGATGGAAATGCATGCAAATGAGCATTTTTGAATGGAAATATATGCATTAGTTAGATCAGCTATGTAAACCCGTAATTGAAAATGTTGTTGGGCCAGCTCTGTTCAATAGTACTTTGCGAATCACTCAATCGAAAATGCAATCTCTCTATAGTCACAGTACGGTGGAAAACAACCTGATGTCCATTCTGTTTTTAAAGTGCAGTGGATCTGCGTAGTAATAATACAACCAATTTCGGTGCCGTTTCTACGGAAACTGTACGACTGCGGTTAATACAACTACAGTTCAAACATAATAGTAAAATGGGGTTTGGTACAAACAACATAATGTAGCAAGTGGGGTAGAGAAGCCAGAATTGAGAGCAGGCAAACATCTGATCACTTATCGCATCATTCGGGTAATTGGCCCGACTTAGACTACGTTATTGCCCCTCATTGCACGCACGCAAATCGATTGTGACTCACTTCATCCCTGAGGTCGACCGGTCAAACGCTAATCGCGTTGAAGCACAAGTCAAACAAGACAAGAAAAAACGAAGGGTCAGGGTTTGTTTATTACGCACACCTCATAACAAAACAAAAAACACTGATTCTGAAACATGTCTGTCACATTTTTCAATTCGATCTGAATTATCAGTCGGAACACTGTAGGACTCGTTTTACCGACATTGATAAATTCCATATCGTTCAATTGCAGCGGACGTTATCCATCTTCTCATATTTCCGGAAATGTTATCGCTTCAACAGTTCTCATGCAATCCTTCGAAACTCGAAATATTACGATATCACAGTTGTCGTCGTCGGTATTTTCGGCGCTTACCCCTCTTGTGGTGTGATGGAGGGTGATGTTCTTTCTATCATTCGAATGCTCAGCCCTCATCGAAAGTGCAATTTGCACCTCCACACTTGGTCCAGTTTATACGGAAACAATACGATGACGGTTACTATCGCTATACTTCAATACAAATAGTGAACCGGGGTTGGTAGAACATGTTCCCCGTCATCAGTTGGAGACTCAGTCTTATCAGGTTCAGTGAGCGTTGAAGCAATGGTAAAGTGGTTCGGAAAACTTGCATGGATGCCACTGTTACATAGGGTTAGTACAACGAACCACAGTGTTCAAACACAGAATCACAGTGATTCCTGGTCAAGCTCTCAAGGCACTTATGGATGACAAAACTAATATGTTGCTCACATCTACGAACTTACACATTAGTACCTGTTTCTGGCTTTACACCGTCATCAAGTTGAGACAGTAAAATAATTCCGTTGAGACTTGAAACAGTGGATAAGTGGTAAAAAAAAGCTCGCTTGCATGCCACTGTTGCATAGGGTTCGTACAACGAACCACGGTGTTCAAACACAGAATCACATAGTGATTCCCGGTCAAGGCGCTTATGGATGACCAATAAATTGCGGTGCTCACACCCCCGCACTTACACACCCCATCCAAAATAGATTTCTGTCCCACATTTTCCCACCCATTGTGATAATTCAAACGGACTTATTCTTCCTCAAACAACTTTTATCCAACAATGATTGCACGATTTATTAAAATTGTATATTTACAACTTATGATGTTGTACAGCTATTTGCCATTTTCCACAATAAGCTTTTTGAAATATGCTCAATCACACCCGTGAGATTTCGTTATGACTAGATGTTCGAAGGAATACTGTGAAGCATATATTTTACTTGAAAATCGCTTTGATGAGAGTAAAGTGTGAATAAAACACATTTCTGGTAAACACTCGTATTAATTTTATTTACTCCTCACGCCAGGCATCGTTTTGTGGCACAGACGGAGACACGAGTGGTCGGAGTTATCATTTCAACACCGCGGACTACAAAGAAATGGGCCGTCAATTTTGCGAGACGTTGCTAGACTATTGTGATCCTGAAAGCTCCAAGGTAAGGGGCAACGTGATATATCCGATGAATAGATTAGAGCTAATATTAAAGGTTTCATGTTTAATACAAAGCCAAGGGTTTTAAACCATTGCGACACGTTTGCAGTATAGAAATTGCAAGAGGGATAATTAAATTATTTAATTTGCGCGGCTTTTTTCGACGGGTAGATTAGCAGGCTTCATTGACGTCTCAAATCACGAGAGCACATATGCGTGATCGTTACAGATTGTAATCCTGACTGTGAACGAAGGAGTAACATAGTGGCACGGCAGTTCCTTTCTCATTCACAGTTGACAGCTGGGTCTTCACTTGACCGCCTTCTTACCGATGCCAGGTACAGACGGGTTTGGGGGCCATAACGAGTTTTATAAGCGCATAGTTTTTCGTTTGGAGGACTTGGCCAAACCAGTGTAGTCTTGGCCGTTACATGTAAATGGAAAGCGGATGTATTCTGTTGCATCATGCACGAATGGCAGCGTTAGATGCTTGACCAGTATATCAGACATCCCAAGACTGTCCAATGGTCAAACACTTCTAAAGATCTTACATCCTGTGATCTCAGCGGCAACGTCTCACATCCATAAATCAATATTAAGGGAACCGATGCTGGGTCAACACTTATTGTGGTTTAGAGGCCGATCCCCGGCCTGCCCCAAAGTGTGCTTTTCAAATGTAAAATTGCATTGCACGCACGATTCACTCTTAACTTCACTTAATCATGCGCTTGCCCATTGGTTAACAAACTTGAACCTAGGTATTTGAAGACTGGAACATACTCTATTGGACAGTCCAGGAAGTTCAGTTGCTGGACACCCAGTATAAAGGTATAAATGCCTTGGTTTTTGCTGCGCTTATGTTGAGATTAAAATTTTGCTGCAACGCTACAAATTCTGACTAAAAGCATTTTGCAGCATTTCAGCATTTTGCCAAAAATAACTACATATTTCGCGTAGTCGAAATAGGAGATCCAGAGATACGTTTATATTCGAACCCATCGATAGTCCGTTAATGCCTGGTCCAGAATCCAGTCAACGACATAGTTGAAAAGAACTGGGGATAACGGAATCCTGGGTGCAAACTGAATTTGCAAGAATCTTCGCCGTTTAGGGGAACCCGAGACCTCTTCGAGTTGTAACAAGTTCTAATTAAGCTAACGAGCTTCAAAGTTACCCTATCGAATAGCATGACGTAACTATGAACAACCACGGTCTAAAACGTCAAACGTGATGCCGGAATCAATAAAAATGCTATCGTTTGTTGTTGATACCGTGCACGGTGCTCCAGAATCCCGCGCATCCTAGCCCCGTGTGACACTCAGCTTTATGAAACCACGTGCACAAATTTCGTTCGAGGTAACACCGATTTTTGTAGTATACAAGAGTGATGGTCTATCAACGATGGCGAAAATAGCATGCGATCAACATTAAGACGGTTCATAAATTTAAAGTCAGAAGCAGATGTTTTTTGTCAAAAATGGAGAAAACAAACGTTTAAGGAATGTGGTCTTGCCAGTGAATTGATGTGAATGTATTTCATGATGATAGTTTTGGGAATAAGTACCCAGATGTAGCTGATACTCGATCTGAAGATACTTGATCTTGTGAACCAAGTAATCACTGAGTACTCGCCAAACTTCATGAATTTTAAACAGGTTTCATATTCAGACGATAAACACATATAGACAAATATTTCTGTTAGGACAAAATCAATCATTGCTTAATTAAATAAAGCAAAATGAATATTCTGGCTAAATTTTTAACACTTTATAATTCATGATTCAAGTCTAATAATTGTTCAACTTTAAAGGCGGGTAAAATAGACAAATTCGACCATCCAAGATTAAAAATCTAAGTTCGAAGCAAGAAATTATTTCAGAACGAATAGGTTTTTGTTATTGAATGAAAGACAAAGTAACTCTATTATCCCGATACTCTCTGATAGAAGAAGCATCAAGAGGAAACTAAATTGTAATGTCTGTGAATATAATAATAACAGTCCAATACGTTTTTGGTCTCATGGTTTATATGTTCCATGGATGTACATCGCAAGCCTAGGAAGATCTTAGGCGTTCCACATAAGTAAGCAGTCCCTTGCTGGAGGAATAATTTATCGCATCATCATCATCATCATCATCATCATCATCATCATAGACAGCATTATACCGGTACAAAGTAACAAGTGCTTAACTGATATACAACCATGACATTGTAAAATATTATAAATATATGAGGAAGGGTGGGACCTTAAAAGCTGCTGAACCTATAAAAGATTAGATACAGACACACTGGGATGAGGTGCCTACACCTCGAATCAAACATGCATTCAAGAATATGTTGTGAACGAGTAGCGCGAAATCAGCATGACGGATTCCTTGCGGTATTCAACGTCACGCAGCATAACAAGCTTTCTTCGCCAGTTCAATTGAGAACGACAAAATGGTAAAACACTCCAAGAAGAAGCCAACAACATCACCGCCACTGAACACGATTTTTGGCCATATCGCTAAGCCTAAAAAGCCACTGAGAATTTTCATCTTTTGGACCACGACCTAGTGAGACGAATCGCACCAACCGCAGCTATTTGAACACTCAAAGCCTTCATCAGCTTGAGCCAAGCCAGAGTCTGACCACACTTACAACGATGTCATTCCAAGTTGGCAGCGGCGAACAAAACCGCGTTTGGAAAACAATAATTTCCCACTCGCAATACGTGGTCTAACCAGCGAAGTCTATGCACTTTAGATTGTTTTTCGTTGTCTACGTCGCTGCCAAAGATTCTATTATGGACAGTTGCGATACGTACCCCATGATGCCAAATAACTCTAGCGATGGTGTGGGGAGTGATTGTCGAATTCTAGTAGACGTCTTATTTATTCTTTTATCAGTGTCCAGGTTTCACATTCGTACAGTAAACCCGCGAGTACTGTAGCTTATACACTCTACCCTGGAGCTTCAGATAAAAACTTGTTTGACGTCACAGGTGACCCAAGTTATGAAAAGCTACCGTAGCTATATAAATGCGAGCTGAGATCTTCTTATTTAAACAAGCGTTGCTAGTAATGCAACTACCCAAATAGATAAAACAGTCTACAAACGCAAGTACGTTTGTGGGAGACCTTTGAGTAATAAGGTATTATATAATGCATTCCTATCGACCAAATCAAAGCACCTTTAAAATCAAAAAGATCACTACAGTGGGCTGCCTATAAGCATGGCAATCTTCTAGAACTTGCCGAAAAGTGAATATGTGATCGACACATCCACTACCGGGACGAAATCCTGCTTGCTCTTCACGACTCTGTGATTCTCTGTGTAATGTAGGACGCCGGAGACATAATGATGCACAAAGTCGGGTAATGACGGGCGTAAGGCTTATTCCACTCTGATTGGAGCATGAAGTACGCACACCTTTATTGAAAACGGGTATGTTTCTAGAATCTCCCCAACAATGAATAATAGTTTCTGTTTACCATAACTGACGAAAAAGGTCGACTAGTGTGCCCAATAGAAGATCGCAACCCCCCTTTAACAGAACCAGAGCCAGTCCATCGACACCAGCTGCCTTGAATCTTTTCATTGACTCAATACCGAGCTTGATTTCGCATTCGTTCGGAGGCTTTAAATTAAACGAACGGATTTCACAACACGAAATAGACCATCTGCAGCTTGCTATCTAAATTGCTCTTAAAAATGTTCCGCCCAACGAGATAACCAGCGCTGTTTGTTAGTAATTAAGGCGTCATCGTTCTGTGTGATTGTCTCGGTAACTGCAACGGATTTAAAACCGGTAGATCGAATTAGCTGAAACAGCTTTCAGACATTACCCGATACATCTGGATACATCTGTTTCCTAGCATTTTTAGAGCCACCACGATTCCCTGTCTGAGCTCATTTTTGACCTGTCTTCGTTCTGCATTATATTGCGAACGAGAATGAATTCTTCGCCTTTCATCTACTCCGCGGCGTTGTGCATTACAGTAGCAATCGCATTCCGCTGCTGAGTTTTATTTTCGGACACCGATGTGGGAAGATTATATACCAATCCGCCGCGATAAGCCTCCAGAATTGCGAGATCTGAAAGCTATGCGCTTAGAGATGAATGTCATCCGACCAGGGAATTTTAATGTAAATCTCCATCGAAGGAGCGTGTAATTAGAATTAACGATAGTTGGTATTGTTTGGAATATTTGTAGCTCGGGTCGTTGTTGTAGCTTACTTGAATTTGTTCTCCGAGCTTGTTGAGTTTGCATCGGACGTTTCATTGCCAGACTAGGCAACATCTTCAGCGATTGTTGGCAAATTGACTGCTCGAAGTGGCACTGACGATTGTGTTTTGCCGGTTGACCATTGGCCATGTGATCGCATGTTATTGGCTGCCTTTTCGGTTCTTCGTCTCAGTCGCATCCATGCGTAGATGTCGTCTAAGCTCACATATTCGTTGATCGATCGTTCACCGGAGTGCCAGGCTTCGATGAACTCTCGTGCTGCTTTATTATTAGATCAGCCCAAGATGTGGCTGTTATGCCAGTGCATCTCGTGATTTTGGTTGTCGACGTGCGTTGATATGAGAGACTTGTTGTCGTGAGGTCGTACGGCTAGTTGATGCTCATGGATTCGAGTTTTAATTTTCGACCGGTTTGCCCGATGTTGTGTTCGTCACAGTGCGTGCACCGTATTTTGTACACTACGTTTGTGTTTTCATCTTTGGGTATTGCATCTTTCACTTTTGTGCGCACGTTACGTAGGTTTGCGGTTGGTTTGTGGGCGATAAAAATACCGTGAGGTCGTAGAAATCTTGATGTCATTTCCGAGATGTCTTTGACGTATGGTAACGCCGCCCGTTGTATAACATTAGACTTCGTCAACTAGCCGTAAGACGTCACGACACCAAGTCTCTCATATCAACGCACGTCGACAACGAAAATCACGAGATGGGCTGGCATAACTGCCACATCTTGGGCCGAGCTAATAACAAAGCAGCACGAGAGTTCATCGAAGCCTGGCACTCCGGTGAACGATCGATCAACGAATATGTGAGCTTGGACGACATCTACGCACGGATGCGACTGAGACGAAGAACCGAAAAGGCAGCCAATCACATGCGATCACGTAGCCAATGGTCGGCCGGCCAAATACAATCGTCAGGGCCACTTAGAGCAGTCAATTTGCCAACAATCGCTGAAGATGTTGCCTAGTCTGGCAACGAAACGCCCGATGCAAACTCAACAAGCTCGGAGATTAAATTCAAGTAAGCTACATTAACGCTAGTTTTCCAGAAAGCGCGACAGCCCTCAATGCAGAATCCATCTAGCGTTGATGGCGAGAAAGTCAACTTGTGTCCATGGCTGATCACCGTTAGGCGGACGCCAAGTTGCAAACTGCCACTTTTTATGCCTAAACGAAGGGCTACTAATAAATAGTCTGTGTTATGCACATATGTGAAGAAAGCGTTCACTATTACCTGTCCGCTGTACATCGAGACAGAATGAACCACCGGCTTGTGACTCTTTTAACGTCTAGGCTACCAAGTTGAACATTCATATCCCCAGCAAGAATAATGATATCAGAACTCTTTGTGTGTAGTAAGAGTAAGCAAATTGCGTCGTAGAAGATATCTTTGCTGTTGGTTGGACCATAAGTGGTAACTACGAAGAAACAGCGTTTACTTTGAGTTCGGAAAGTAGTGTTGATCGAAGCAGCTGGTCAGAAGGCATACATTCAGCTATTGTTTAAAAGCGAGCTAACCGCGCGCGAACTCAGAGGAAAAAGCAAAAGAGTCACCCGAGCAGAGCAAAATGTAGAGAGAGCATATAGTCTTGTCTCTGACAAGCAAAAATGTCGATAGACAACTCATCTAGATAGAGGCAAGAGAGGCTTGTTAAGCTGATTGACGCAGCGTTCGTACATTCATTGCACCTATGAATGCAGACCTGTGCGGTTTTATAAAGCGACTTTTGAGTTTAAGATTTCACGCTTTGGAAATACTCAGATAGTCTGCTTATCGTACTTGATAAAATAGAAGATAAGTTACAACAGCGGGAAAGGAGAGGAGTAGAAAAAGATGAATGGTAGACGGCAGCAAATAACTGTTTTACCCGCTCGCTGTCCAGAAGTTAAGGACTACCCGAATTATCGTGCGCGACGGCCGTGCACTATGGAATCGACGTTATGTGATGTTTGTCATGGAGGTGTGTGGAGGGATACTGGAAAGGTCGCCAAAGCCTAAGCGAGGTGAGCAATAGGGTTCTCGGACCAATCCTTTGCCTAAAGAGCCGTAACCACAAGGCCACTGGTGTGAGATAGAGTTTCGCTGACCTCATCCATCGAGATCCTGGATGAGTAAATCAGGTTGTGCCCAAAGGTCACCACCCCAGTATAGCCGATGTCACTGAGGTATACAAACCATTCAACCACATTAAGATCCGGTCTCGGCGGAATGGAACTAGTAGCGTTCACAGCTGGAGACAG